>CM052250.1:9574777-9740833 GCA_028455795.1 Lasioglossum marginatum | reverse complement strand
TTTTTAGTCCGTTTTAAAAACGTGGTATTTTTAAAAATTTATTTTTATTTAAATAATTATTTTAATTCAGAATAGACGTCTTTTTAGTTGACTCGATGATTTCACTAGCTGTTTCAATTCGTCATTGTCGCTGTATTTGATTTTATTTAGTTGCTATATTAGATGAATGCGGTCGACACGATTCATACGAGCAGTTCTCATATTTGGAGCAGCCGCGTACTCGGGAACAGGATATCCGATTAAAGTTACGAAATATACGCACGGGCACCTATGGGCGCGCGGTGTGAGCTTCGACTGATCGATACCCACGTTTCTCGATATAACGCAAACATTACGCGTTCCTAAACCGTGACATTAATTCCACTGAGAGGACCTGTGTTAACCCTGCAAGTTTGCCGCGCAAGGGTTGTTTAACCCTTGGGTTACTACATTAGTGACCCACTGGAATAATCGAGTAGGTACAACTATAATATAATTAAATTAAAAACTTTATGCATTTATATATGACAATTTTCAAATGTTTAAAGAGATTCAACTCTCAAATTGTAATTTAAAATTCTTCGGTAAGAATTGGAATTAATAATTCAAATATTTTATTGAATTTAGAAGATATTCGACACATGGATTTCTCTATTTGTTTGAATAATTATTTTGCACAATTAACCCTTAGTCTACTACGTTAATTACTTGCAAAACTACGTTACTGAAAAATTGGGTAGGTACAACAATAATTAAATTAAAAACTTTATGCATTTATAGCCTACTTTTATCTCCTATGCATCTGTTTTGAACAATGAATGTTTACAAATTTAAGTTATGTCCACAAAAATGAATTTGCATGTCATTTTTAAAATCTTTAAAGAGATTGAACCCTCTCACATATTGTAATTTAAAATTCTTCGGTAAAAATTGGAATTAATGATACAAATAGTGTTCATTGAATTTATATTTTGAATAATTATTTTGCACAATTAACCCTACATTAGTGACTCACTGGAAAAGATGAGTAAATACTACAATAATTAAATTGGAAGCTTTATGCATTTATAACGCACTTTCATTTAACTCAGTGTCTGTTTTAAACAATAAATGTTTAAAAATCTCAATTGTGTCCACAAAGATTAATTTGTGTGTCCACTTTAAAATGTTTAAAGAGATAATTTAAAATTCTTCTGTAAAAATTGGAATTAATAATATAAATAGTTCATGGGATTTAGAAGACATTCAACACATGGGTTTCTAAAGAAGTGCAGGCGTAGTTTCGAATTCGAAAAATAGTTCTCTATCGAATCGACAGATCTTTTAATTAAAATCCTTAGAGGGTCAAAATACAGCAACATTTACTAAAGCGAGAATTAATGAAACGTTCTACACTCTACGCTATTCTATGACGCTTTAATTAAATAGCTTCTACTACGGAACGGAATCAGACATTTTACTAAAATTCTGTTTCTAGTCGAAGTTAAGTATTGCGCAAATCATCCCCGGGAAATTAATATTACTGGAAACATATTTCACCCCCCATTATTTCACATTTCGAACGGGAACTCTGGAGCAAGTGGTTTCATTAAAATATTACATTCATTAAATTAATTCAATGCCATGTACTTTCGGCTGTATTGTCTGAAATTCTTACACAATGCCTCCTGACAAGACATACGAGCGGCTTTATATTAAACCGGTGCTGTTATAGGTTCGATAACATCAATTATAGCTAGTGCTACCCTCAGACCAGTTTCTGCTTATCTGTATTTTAACACTATAATTAAAGTGTTTTAATATCGTTATTAATTAGTGTTTAGTAATCTATTGTAGTTCGTGAGGAGTGCATTCCATACATGTGAACATGGTAAATAATTTGTGGATCTCTGTGCAGCATAAAAAATTATGGAAATAAAGAATTTTCCTTAGTAATTTTAATATATTGAAAAGTTTGTATTAAATTAAATTCTTTGAATTTTTCTACAGTTTTAAATTGCATTTTCTCATTCTTGTCATAAGTGCATAAAATGCACATTCTAGTTACGAAATAAATGGTTTCATATTTCATGCTTCCGAAGATATCGATTAAATTAAGAACGATTTTATTAACGCATTAATATTATACCATAAAGTATATGTGTAATGCAACTAAATTCGGAATTTTATTATTGCACATTGGTTACCATCATTCTTTTCACAACAAATTATTTATTCACGTATCTTCGAGTTAATACAGATGATTATAATTTACACTATAATTAAAGTATTTTAATATCGTTACTAATTAGTGATTAGTAATCTAGTTCGTGAGGAGTGCATTCCATACATGTAAGTATGGAACAGTAAATATATTAATTTGTAAATAATTTGTTGATCTATGTGCAGCATAAAAAGTTGTGCAAATAAAGAATTTCCCTTAGTAATTTTAATATATTGAAAATAATGTATTGGTCTTAAATTCTTTGAATTTTTCTACAGTTTTAAATTGCATCTTCTCATTCTTGTCATAAGTGCATAAAATGTACATTCTAGTTACGAATTAAATGGTTCCATATGTAGTCCTACGAAGGATATCGATTGAATTAAGAACGATTTTATTAACGCATTGATATTATAAAGTATATGTGTAATGCAATTAAATTCGCAATTTTATTATTGCACATTGGTTATTATAATTCTTTTCAGAACAAATTATTTATTCATGTATCTTCGAGTTAATACAGTTGATTAATTTAGAATATTAATATCTTTAAACAAATACGTAAACAGGATCAACTTTTGAAGTAAACGTGAATAATGAATGTCCAGTAGATCGGAAAGGTAATTTGCTGGTTGAGTTACCTACATAATACGCTTATAATCACCCGTACATTTTTTCATACTTTTTAATTATCTTTAATCCCTTTGTAGCGGAATACATTATCCGGCGGTAGTACCAATTAAATTGCACAAAAGTAATTACAAAGAGAGCTATTTTAAAACCACGACCGCATTACACGGCGAAACACATGATAATAGGAATAGTTTTTGTTGCATGAAACCCGTATTACTTTTGTTTATTGTTATATCTTCGTGGGAACCTCGTACGAACCTTTTTTGAATTTGCGACTGGAACACTGGGTTGACGTAACGCAGAGATACTTTCATTTGTTTTTTGATTATATAATTATAAAATGGAGAAAATCTTCCTCTAATAAGAATTATGTGGAATACAGAATCATTTTAATTGCCAATACTACTGCGAATTAAACTAAAATGTTTATACAAGTTGATTAAAGTCTTATTTTAAACAATATTAAACTCTTGTATTAATACCATATATGTAGAATTATGAACAATATTATATTTGTGAATGGTAAAAATGAATTAAACATTTAATTTACATACATGTGGTTTCGTACCATTATGTTATAAACTCCATCTAATTGAGGAACGAAAATATAATATAAATAAAATCATTTTGATAATGAAAAAACTTTACAATAGTTTTTAAGAGACCGATTGAGCTTTTTGAGAATGACTGAGCAATTGTGAAATGTTGTAAACTTCACAATGCTCTTAATTTACAGCAGCTTCAAACTAAAGATAATAAATATTACTCAAATATTTGTTAAAAGAATATATTCAGTTATTTATGTGATATTATACTACGGTGTTAAAAGTAATAAAAGGATTATTCATTTGAAATGTACTAAATAAAAAGTTAAATTATTATTAGACTGCGAATTTTATACGTTTATAATGAATATGTTTTTGATGAACATTGTCATGAATAGACTGCGGATATTTATGCAAAATAAAATTTGTATACCATCAATTGCAATCTATAGGAGCTAAGTAAAAAATGATTTTGCTCATTAATAATTTCGATATGATCAAAATAGTATATCGACATTGTTAAACTCCTTTAATCTTTTTATTGTTTTGAATTACACATACTCATTTTTGTCATAAATGCATAAAATCCGCAGTCTAGTCATGAACATATTTTAATCAGTTTATTCAAATTGTTGAAAGAAGAATTACATAAATTTTGCATTAAGATCTGAAGGCTGGTTATTGGTATTTATAATATTAAATATCCGTTAAAAATTGAAGAGCGAAATATGAAGCGTTTTCAATCATGTATTTTGTGTAAATAAATTTTTGGATACACAGCAATTGCTGCATGGCTCTTTTTCGTCCGCAGTAACACGTACAAAATGCTATCGATTATATTTTTTAATATTTTCTTATATTGTATTAGGTGTTGAGCAATTTTGAACATTCTTCTATAAAATGCTTACACATACTATCATTTCACGATAAATCAGGAATACAGTAAAGTCGCGTTATTTCTCAGCGACCGCCTACCCAGAATTTATCAAGTGCCTACCCCCTCCACTGAGGGGTAACGCCGCAGGGGCCACGAAGCTGCCTCGGTCTCCGACTGTAAACATGCCGCGTAATCTGATCTCGGCTCGGGTATATCGGTATGAACCAATCCAATTATAAAACTTCTTTATTTTTCATTATTTTTTAATGGAACTTTCACCAACTTATTTGTGACATTATTCTGATTAAAATGACAGTAAGTACGATATAATTTAAACTGTATTTAGTGGTTTAATTGACGATGAAAGTTTCGGGCGCAAGGAAGGACAGCGCGATCCGTGTTTACATGCTATCCTTTTCCACGTCCGGCTTCCTTTGTACTTTCGTCACGGTCGGCGCGGTAGACTCAGTCATAAAAAAAGTGTCCCTACACGATACTTCTCCGTGCAGAACACGTAATATTAAAATGAAATACGATCGAGGCATGACACCACAGTAATCGGTACACTTACCCTACTCACCCCACCGTGAATAAAGTTTGGGCATTCCGATTTACCATCATTCGACAAACAAGCGTTTTCGAAGAGAAAGGGTCAGGGAAAGATGGAAGAAAAGGGATTCCCGCACGTTTAGTCAGTGTACCGGGCACACGTGTATCTGCCGCCATGATTGAAGCGAGCAATGATATCATCTGCGCGACACAGCGACACAGGGAATTCCGCTCTTCTCTATCTTTTTTTGCGGCACGGCGGCGGAAAAATAAATTCCCATTGGCCGGTTGGTCGGTTGACTCGTTCCTCATATCTGCCTCGAAAATACGTGTTCGCGCGTTACGCGGGGTGGGGAAAAAAAAACTGTTGAAACGGTGTATCCGTCCCGATACCCGGCGAATTTAGTTTTCTTTGGTGCCGCGCGATGAATTTCGAATCAAAACCGCGCTGACGTTCGATCTCGCTTTCAGTTCGTCGGATAAACCCCCCCCCCCTCGCAAAATGCGGGATTCCTTTCATCTTTTTCGACTATTCAGGATTTAAATACCGGTAGTTATCGCGCATGTTTTTTCACAGATTTTTATTCGCGACCGGCGATAGAGAAATTTGACCCAGTGTCGCGAGATCTGATGTTTTTTCCGAACTCTGTTGGTGCAATTCCGCTTGCGGCTTTTTTGGAAACGAACTACAATTTTTTGCATATTGTGGTTTTATATGTGTATATGCAACATAAACGTAAAGGGAGCTTCGCGGATGATAGAATAATCAAACTTGTGGTAAATTTGTTTAACACACGTCCACTACCACATCAGTGTCCACCAAAGTATATCGTAATGTAAGAATAGAAAAAGCGAGGAGAAAACTTTCCTTTACCGGACTCAAAATTTGTGCCTTTCTCCTATAAATTATTATGTAATCTAATAGATTTGTACCCGGGGACTCTGCAGCTCGAAGTTTCGATCCTGTAGGATAAATGGTTCAGGAGTTATGCTTGCTTAAAGTTGAGCATTTTTCAGTGTTTTTGACAGGTAAGGGCGCCGCCATATTGGTTTGTAGTGACGATCGCTGCGCGTACTGAGCAGAACCGCTAGATAATAATTTATAGGAGAAAGGCACAAATTTTGAGTCCGGTAAAGTACAGTTTACCCAATAATATAACAGTAGAATCAAATTCGTCTAATGTGTTTGCTGTTTTAGATTAATTATTATATTCTCTTGATAAAGTTTGATTTCCTTGAGGAATTTGATTGCGTGTTGATTTTGTTAATTATAAAAACACGAAGACTGGCAGCTTAATTACCAGGTTGCGTTAATTTGGATATGTTTACAACCCAGTTTCGTATAAATGGTATGTACATTGTTATTACACGAACAGAACATAGATACATGAAATATTATATTTATAAACAATCTACTCTACATCGTGTTCCAAAGCAGCTTCTGCCTGCGTTTTGCTCTTACACAATGTTATAGGAACTAAGTGTAAACTTGTAATATGCATCTATTGTGTAGTACAGGTAACGTAGTAATAATACTCGGACTACATTATACGATTAACCAAATATTGTATATATATATATCAATATAACAAGCGTTATGCACAATGCCGCAAGCGAAACAACACATCTCATTGAAATAGCAATACCCAACTGTATGGAGCTATACGAAAAGAAAACAGACAAAAGCTGTGAAAAAAATACGGAATACCTTCTGTTAACTGAAGCAGTAAAGCAAATATGACGGCCAGATAAAGCTACGATTGTCTCTATTATAATCTGAATAAAGCGTCAGATTTGAATTGCGGATTTTACGCATTTGTGACGAAAATGTAATAAAAATTTTCGTGAAACTTTTAGCAACATATTCGTAACTTTTCTCCGATTAAAATTGGGACCTCGATTATCCGTGCTAATTAGTGAAACATGAGTAGACAACGGATTTTTGCATTCATGGCAAAAATGAGTAGGTGTAATTTAAAATAGTAAAAACATTAGAATTTTTGTGGGTGGTTTGATATATAGTATCGCGGTAGAAGTTTTTAAATCAAGCAACCCAAAGATCATTGAACAAAAGCAATTTATTGAGAACACAATTATAAGGAAAACATAATAAAAAATTTTCGACTGAACTGAACGGTGTTTTTCGTGTTGTAAAGGAACGATTCGCTTATTATAAAAATATATGAATTTGATTATTTTATAAACAACTTGAATGTTGTTAAATCTCAAGCTCCGTTTCTATATACCGGGTGCTTAAATCCAAATGGAGCAAATCAAACCAGAATTTTAAAATACTATTATATTATTTTCGATATATTAAACGTATTAAGATAGAAAATAAATTTCTGTCTCACTTATTTTTCATAAAGATCCGCTGTCTAAACATGAGTACTCTGCTAGATTCAATCTTTATTGATTTGTACGATGAATCGTGTTTTAAATTGAGCTATTTGCATGTGACACACGTATTTGGATAATGGATAATTCTGATATCATTGGTTCGGATAATCGAGGTTCTTCTGAATCGTCCATGAAACAAGTGAATATGCTCCGAATTGCGTCATGTTTGTACTCGGTTTAATCAGAAAAGTGCCACAATTATGTTGGTCAAAGTTTCATGTGATATTTATAACAAATCTTTTGCCAATGGATTAGTATTAATATTAATGGTGCTTAATAACTAGACAGTGGATCTTTATGCAAAGTAAAATTTTTTTACGCGAATTATAACAAACTGGAATGAAATAGAAATTTATTTAATTTCTTAATATATTTAATAGGTTCAAAATAATATAATATGATCTTTAAATTTTAAAATTCGCTGTTTATTAATAACGTAATGGTGCTTATTGAGAAATTTTAATCAGAAATATGTCACAAATACGCTGCTAAAAGTATTATAAATCAAAAATTTCAAAATCAAAAATTCTTTGTCATTGGATTAGCATGTAACATTTAATTTGGTATCATAGTGCGGATAAATTTGTCACAAATATTGTGCACATCACTTTCAGATATATCGAGACATTATTGTAATGTTATAAAAGATAAACCTGAACCCTATTTTACAAATATTTTTTAAAAATGTTATGTCTACTTTTCCTGAACTCCAACGGAATGCAAAATGTTTTGATTACACGTCGTTCGAAGGCTTCTCGTGCGTTTCGTGAACACAGCAGCTCTAAATGTCGAATAAGGAATTTTATCATTTGTTCGATACTAAAGTCGCCCGCAGCTAGAGGAGTTTTCCATATTAAGCAGTAAGCCAGTTAGATAAGCCATTCCGGTAACTGACAACGGACATTAGCAAACCGTAGCACGTCGATTGTTACGGGACTTGAAAATGTTTGACACACATTTCTTTGCCGCGGCCCATATTCACGCTGAAAAGATAAAACTACCCGTTCGCGCGCTCCAAGTTGAAAACCTATTCATCAGTAGGCAGCCAAATATAGGAAAAAGTGTTGATTACAAAAGTTTCAACTTGGCCTGGACACGTAACGCGTCAAGTACCGGATTAGCAACAAGAAAATTTTTATAAAATCTATATAATTTATTTAAAGGGACTGGAAAATCAAGATTCGTTGCAACAATTATTCTTTGAAACTTAATAAATTTTTTTAAGTATTGACATAAAAATTAATTTTTAGATTTGTGCAATGAATTGTGTCATTTATAAATTGTATTTAAAAATATTAAAAATGTATTTATTACTACCGTCAAAAAACTCATTAAAAATTCTACAGTTGTAAAAAATTCAAATGTCGCAGACACTTAACACTTTTAGTCAAAATTGTTATTCCGGAACGAGGTTTTGAATCGGACAGTGGTTCTACCGAGTGAATTCGGAATTTCTATTTTTCATGAATCGGTAACACAAATATGAAAGACACCAGACGGCAATTAAGCAGTTCGAATTCGTAATTTCTTGAATCCGGTCGTTCCGACCGTGGCGAAATTAATTTAGAACAGTTGTAACTCGAGTCACCGGAAACTCTGGCTTGAATCGCAAATTTTCAAGTTCCTCTTAAAACCTCAAGCTGTTCGCCGCTCGAACACCGGAACGGAACTTATTTCGAGACGCACACGCCGCGCGTCATTAGGCGAGGAAACTTCGCCTCGCATATGCTACGTGGCCCCCTGAAATGTGTCGAAGTCATGATTGTATGCGCATTTTGAAAATGCGGGAGCCCGTCCTGCGGAAAAATGCAAATGAACGAGACGTATTTCGAACGTCTACGATCGCGGCCGGAAGTGGAGGAACAATATAAAATAGGATACGCGAGTTCCTCAACCTGGTACACTGCAGTGTTGGGCAATATTTAAATAGATAATTATTTGAATAAAAATTTAAATAACAAGTTATTTGTTATTTAGATATTCAGGGTGTACTTCCGAAAAGGACATACCTCCGATTTTTTTTATACTCTGGATTCCTACGTATTTTGACGTGCTGATTACGAATATGATAGTGAAAATTGGCGCAAATTTTATTTTCATAACGGAAACCATGAAAAGGCCATAAAAATCAATTAATGTGAATTTTGAAAAATACTTCACATAAAAGTTGAAGATATCATCAAAATACACATTTTATGTCCTATTGATTTTTGTCATAAAGATATTTTCTGAGAAAAATGATAGGTAATTATTCACTTATACAATACGAAAAATATCCATGTAGAACAGAACACACACACGGGGGGTTAGATTAGGTTAGGCTAGTGTTAGGTTAGGGTTAGGTATCCCTTTCTAGTATTAACTACTGAAATTAACAATAAAACTTGATTTGTGTTGGATGAGTTATGTGGAGTTTTGAACATTTAATATCGTTTTCCTCAAAAACTATTGTCTTTATGGCAAAAATCGATAGGACGTAAAATGTGTATTTCGATGAGGCCTACAACTTTTATTTGAAGTATTTTTCAAAATTACCATTATTTACGGAAATAAATGGGAAAAACTATGATTTTTATGGTTTTTTAATGGTTTCCGCCATTACAATAAAATTTGCGCTAATTTTTACTGTCATATTTGTAATCTTTACGTCAAAATACGCTAAGAATCCAGAGTATAAAAAAAATATTCAAATAAAAAGCAAAAATAATTACTTATTATTTGAGCAACTCTAAATGAATTATTTAAAATGATAAAGTTAATTGTTATTTGGACATTCAAATAAAAAGCAAAAATATCTACTTATTATTTGAGCAAGTCTAAATGAATTATTTAAAATGATAAAGTTAAGTGTTATTTACAAATACAATTTCAATTATTATTTGCATTGACAAATAATAAATTAAATTCTATTTTTTTATAGACTAAAAAGGTTGCTATAGCAGACAAAAAACGCGCACGTGTTCATTGTATATACAAAATGCAAGAAATATGAGAAGACGGGTGTCCTGCCCACAATGCTATTATAATTAGAGGATATCTTAATAACAAGTTTAGAAATCGTTGGATAGGAACGTATGGTCCAATTCGTTGGCCACCGCGTTCTCCGGATCTATCTCCGTTGAATTTTTATCTTTGGGAATATCTGCAATCTGTTGTATACGATACAGCAATCAATAATGTTCAAGAACTTCGAAATCGCATAACAACTGCATGTAATAACATAAACCGAGACGCCCTAATTATGGCGACAACGAAAAGTCTAATACAAAGAGCGGAACTCTGTATCGTAGAAGATTGATCGCAGTTCGAACATCTGATGTAACTTGATTTATATTGTAAGAAATAATTTTTCATTAAAATTACGTTTGCACAAAATTTCCGAGTTTGAGATAATTTCGAGTAGTAGATTTCATAGTGTAATACATTGTTAAATTCGTCTCGACGTCAGAAACACTCTTATGATGGCCAAAGCATGTGGTGACCTTTACTTTTTTACGTAAAAAGCATTTTTTCAGATTTAAGAATATGCGAACATGTAGCTCACCATGTACTGAGAAACTTTTGTCTAAAACATTTTTTAATTGCACTATTGGAAATGCCTAAAAAATGGTGACATAACTTAACGGACACACCCTGTATATTAGTTACAATTTGCTTCAGAATGAAAAGATAACGTAGAAATGTAAATATTAAAATTGCTAGCTTGATTTTTCTCGGAAATGGACTTGGGCCACTTCCAAAATAAACGGCCCAATTGCTAAAAAAAAGTCAGGTCGTTTGGTCCGATCATAAAGAAGTTATACTGTTTTAAATTGTGTTCAAATACTTTCGTGGTTCACTGTATCTGCAACTAAATTGATGGTGATATTCACGACAAACAAATATAAAGAGAAAATTCGGAAACATTGGTAAGAGAACAAATTCGTTTAAGCATTGTATGTAGCAGGCAATCTATTCATGTCACCAAGCTCTCCTCTATTTAGAGAATAAGAAAGGTGGAAAAAAGGTGTGTGCGTAATAGAACGGTCCGTGCGTCCCGTTGTCCTCGAATTTGAAACAACAGGGAAAATGAGAAAATTCCTATACATTGTGTCGGATACTGGTCCAGAAACTCCGATTGTTGATATGATTACCAGACAGATGCCCCGAGCGGCACTTTCGTTTCCTCGTTTCTTGTTGCCCGGATATCTTTGATCTTCTAAAGCGTTGCATCGAGCGACGCATCTCAAATGGAAGAGAACAATGCATTTAAATGGGACGATTCGGAGTGGAAGTCGTAGCTGGGTCGCGTGTACTCTCGTTCGAGCATTAGAGTCCGAAACAATCCCGGATAGTTTTCTCGCCTGCAGTGCTCGGGAGAAAAGTTTCCTCTTTTTTTCTTTTTTTATCCTGGAAAGCCACTCGGAAATATTAATTCTCCAAACTCACGGTGAATTGCTGCACACAAAAATTGCATTGGCACGACACTCGATGGAAAATAAGTCAGTTAGTTCAAAATTCGAAAAATTCTTTCTCGCTTTTCTTTATTACTGTTATTTGCTACGTTTGATTTGTATCAGCAACTGACGAGATTATTATTTGCTCATGATTATGGATATTGATGATGGTTATATTATTTGATTATTATTTTCAATAATATAACCACAATTCTGACAGTATTTACCATTTCGTTTATGCAGAGTGTAAGGAGACAGCTTTTTATATATTGTTTATTTATAAGGATCGCAAAAACATTTAGGTTTATTGTTGTAGACAGTACAATGAAAGCAGAAATGATTCACGAATGTGTTCACATGTTGCTAAAAATTCTATCAATTTTGCAAAGCTATCAATTTTTTTACTTTCATTAGTGGTACAGTTGCTGGCAGAAGATAAAAATACACTTCTTCATTACTTGAAGAATATTTTTAATTGTTTTAATAGACTATGGATTTTTGTGGAAAATAAAAATTGTCCAAGACGATTCCAAGAAATTGAAGATAAATGAAAATGCATTTTCTCTTTTAATCATCTTCAAAAATGAAAAGTAGTATAACAATATCCTTGAATTCTTATAACCATTATTTAGAATACACTTTTTAATTGATAGAATATTTTTTCAATATTTATCAATAACTGCAACTTCTCGCTCGTTGATTGTTGTCTGGTTTTAAGGAAAAAATAAGCATATCAGATCGATAACGAGGTCAACGCAGGAACGGGGACATTTACCTAACGTCACAGATGAGAGTTACGATCACTCTCGAGTTGTTCTATATAACTACTAACTACGAAGGTGTTAATTAACTGTCCATTGAAATGTTACACTTCGTGCAGTCCGCAAGCTGAAACCACTATCCTCCAATATGACTGTACAGTGCTATGCAAAAGTAAATCGAGTACAATCTCTCAAGTTGTATTCAAAGAACTAAGAAACAAAAGTATCTAATAAATGAAATTATACTCATAAAACTGTATTTATGCAGAAACTGAAAGAACAAATAAAATCGTATTCAATTAAAAAGTGTATTAAATAATACACTTTAATTGCTTTATATATACAGTGACTCCCACTAATATACGGACACTTTTAAAAAGACGATAACTTTTTAAATTTTGTTCTATACGATTTGAACTTTTTTGGGAAGCTGGAGCAATTAGTTTGCTACAGGATGTGAAAAAAATTGTTTCAAAAATTGCAATTGATCGGAATTGTAGAAAAAATACTACAAGTCGCATTTTACAACTTTTTTATGTGGGCCTATATTGAAAATTTAAAAAATATGTTTTGTAGATCTGTGTCTTTTAGCATTTTCTCTGCAATTCTGACAACTTGCCATTTTTTCAAAAATTTTAATCACGTTGTGCAGCAAACCAATTGTTTTAACTTCCCAAAAAATTTCAAATCGTATGGTCCAATATTAAAAATGTTGTCGTCTTTTTAAGTATCTGAATAGTAGTGGGAGTTACTGTATATGTTACTGTATAGAAAATAAAGTAAAATATACAATTATTATTTTACTAATAATTCTATCTTGTAAATTAGAACGAATTTGTTGTAACAGTTTCAAAATGTAATACTGAAATCTGTGAATGACTGTATCTCTGACTTCCAGATAGTAAATAATAAAAATTTTCTAGACAAATTTTAAAAAAGCGTAATTTGAACACTGTAATTTTTCATTTTTTCAGAATGTTTATAAGGTATAAATGCATAAAGATAGAAGTAGCGTTTTATGTACAACTTTCTTAAGTGCTAATGTGAGTACTTTATTGCTACAATATAGTGATCGTTAACCTATGCGTTTTCATACAAAATAAAAACTTTCTACATAAATTACACGAAATAGAAGCCAAATAGAAATTTCTTTCGATTCTTTAACAAATTTACAATAATATGTTTATATTTTTAAATTCTAATCTTTCTAGAGTTTCACGTGTCACCTACTCACTTCCGCCATAAATGCGTAAACTTCACAGTCTCTAATACCCACATAATAATCAATAAACAATAACGAAAAAATGCCACAGAAAATTATCCAATACATAAACCACCATAGAAATCTTTAAATTAAATTTTGTTTAAAATTAGTTTACAGTTTGTACAGTTTCTTTAGAAAGCACAAGATTATATTAAATTACGTATTATATTATGTTGTATTACATTATATAAAACTGCATAGACGTGAGTCCTCGCCAAGGCGATATAATAAATAATAATAATCATAAAATACTAGAGAGAAAATGGTAAACGAGTAAAATACATTTGCATTGTAATTACTAGAAAGCCGATTTTATGCATTCATGTTAAAAAACTGCAAGAGAGAGATGAAAATATTTCATAGCTGCAATGTACAAGATCCGGCTTATTAAAATGATTAAAAAATCAGTGACATTTCTATTTAGCTCCCATTTATAAAAGAGTTTATAGATTAATGTAGGTTACGTAATCACAGATTAGCAAAGTATCTAACAGTCAAGCAAAGGTCACATTTAATCGAACAAATTCAATTAGTTTATTGGCTAGAACACCTAACCCAGATCATGTATAGGCGACGAACAGGAAACCCATGGTGGATGGATTGTGAATAAATCGTTATTCATGAAACAGTTTCCTTTAATCACTTAATCACATAATCACTTTGCGCAACTTGGGATTCCCGTGGCGACAAGTGACGAGCACAGATTCAACAAATCGACGCTTCCGCCAAAAAACCCACGATCCAGCACATGTGGCTTTCGGTCTTTGCCACACGTTGTGTTCCCGGTGTTTAAACATCGTCAAGGAAACTTCCTCTCCGAGATCCAAGCACCGTTTTAAGAACGTTTGCCAGTTAACAGCATGCCACACGAACACAGTGGGGTTTTTGGCCCGAAAAGTCGAAAAAAAGGCGATTACAAAATTATTTGAAAATCGTACAATTTACAATACATAAGTCGTACAATTATTCATTTTTTTTTTATTTGTACACCCGTGAAGGAGTCTCTGAAACAGCGTTCATTCATCAGCGATTTTCAAGTGTTTTAAGGAAACTGTGCAAATTCTTGCGTTGCAAAAGTTTTTCATCTAAATTATCGTTAGCATCTAAATTAGTATACAGTTAGGAGCATAACTGATCACACACACTTTAAATCAGAATAACTTTTTTATGAATGGACCAAAAGACTTCAACTTCTCTGTAAGGCTAGAAGAATTAGTTTAGTAAATGTTGAGAAAATGCATTTGGTCGGAATTGTGAAAGACAATAGTAAAAATTGGTTTTTTCAACTTTTTTAGCTGGGCCAATAACGAAAATTTAAAAGATGTATTTGGTCAACTCGTATAAATTAAACCAGTTAACCAATTTCAATGAAATTTTCAGAGCGTATATAATTTATACGAGTTGACCAAACACATCTTTTAAATTTTCGTTATTGGCCCAGCTAAAAAAGTTGAAAAAACAATTTTCACTATTGTTTCTCACAATTCCGACCAAATGCATTTTCTCAATATATTTTCTAGACGACATTTACTAAACTAATTCTTCTAGCCTTACAGAGAAGTTGAAGTCGTTTGATCCATTCATAAAAAGTTATTCTGATTTAAAGACAAAACAATTAAGCTGATATTTTAATCTAGTTCTGTTCATGCTGATATAATTCAATTTATGGCTAATATTTATCCTAGAATTACAAGCAGCCCTCAAGCCGAATATTTTGGCATAATTGTTTTCTTAAACTTAAGATAGAAGTTTTGATTTTAAAATTTTATAGTTGTTATGTCATTTTCAATTTATTGAAACTGTCGATATTGGCAATGAAAATCCATCTTATTTCAATTACGTGATCATTAACTGGAAAATTGTGAAAAGATTCCTTAATTCGGTGTAAAAAAAAACTACTACAAAATTATTATAAAAATATACGTATACGTTTCACAACATAAATCCATGTAATAATAGATTTATGTTGTGAAACGTATATATACATTTTATTATATTTCAAACAAAAAAACAACAGTTACAAAACAAAATGTGAGCATAATCAATCATTCTATAAGTTTTTGTACGATTATAAAACTTCGTGTAAAATAAAACTTTTAGTATTTTTTGTCCGATATTTAAAAAGTTGTCCTTTGAAAAGTGTCCGGATATTATTGTGATTCACTGTATGTGTTTCGTACGAATGTCGATACGCTAGCTGTAGCAGAGCATGATCGACGCTCGGCCGACAGCAAGTTGTTTGTCGGATGTTGTGCTAGATATTGAGCGACAACTTTTATGCGTGTCCTGGGCACAGCGATGTTTCGACTGTAAAAACGCTTAGCCGTCGCTGGGAGCGCCGCTCGCAATTCGCCACCGAAATGTCGCGGAAACGTCGCAATTTGCAGTTGTGGAAACGTCGACTTCCAACAATCAGCATCGCGTCCCACGGGCACGATGGATATTCCTTGCAAGCCACCCGGACGCGATTTATTATACATTCTGCGAACAACGGTGATTACGAAATCGCGCGATAGAAACAGAGTTTCCCGGCGAACTGTGCTCTAGCTTACAATTAGAGCGAACCTCCCGTCAGGCCGCTTCTAATCCTCGGTGGACCAAAACCGGTGCAGATGGGAATTATTTTCTGGGTAATTTTTACTTTACCGGACTCAAAATTTGTGCCTTCCTCCTACAAATTATTATGTATTTGGTAACCCAGTAGATTTGTACCCGGGGACCCTGCAGATCGAAGTCTCGATCCTGTAGGATCAATGGTTCAGGAGTTATGCTTGCTTAAAGTTGAGCATTTTCTAGTGTTTTTGACAGGTAAGGACGCCGCTATATTGGTTTGTTGTGACAATCGCGCGCCGCTTACCGAGCAGAACCGCTAGATGGTAGCACGGACACATAGTAATATCCCTAATAAATGCAAAATGGAAACCTCCATACGCCGTACATATATTTTTAAGAGAGCCAAAGATGGAAATATTAAAGATTATTAATGACTTCCACAATAAATGCAATATTAGACTGTAAATTCGCTCTATATTCCTACTTAGTAGAAAGTTCCTATTTAGATATAAGTAATTATATTATAATAATTTGTTTTTAAAAAATCAGGTTTATAACAAGTTAGTTATGTAAGAGATATTATGTATTTTCATATTTATATGTAAGAAATTATATTATAATAATCTGCTAATTTAGTGCTAAGTAAGTTTGTAATAGATACATGCTATGTATTTACATATTCATATGTATGTTTAAAGCTTATGGATCAGAATGAATCTAAAGCTTGTTAATACATAAAAAAATAATCGTGGAAAATATTTACAGAAACCTAACCCAGACCTAACCCAGACCAGTTAAAACGCAACATCGTGGCCATGTCTTCCAAAATTCAAACAACAATCGCAATAACCGCTCTATATTATCAGCATTAACGCGTGCCTGTCTTGCCATCTAGCGGTTCTGCTTGGTAAGCGGCGCGCAATCGTCACTACAAACCAATATGGCGGCGCCCTTACCTGAAAAATGCTCAACTTTAAGCAAGCATAATTCCTGAACCATTGATCCTACAAAATCGAAACTTCGATCTGCAGGGTCCCCGAGTACAAATCTACTGAATTACATATCAAATACATAATAATTTATAGGAGAATTAAATTAAATAAAAATTTAAAAGTGTCCAGAATTAATTCCACTAGTGTAATGGTAATGTTCAGAATGACGACCTCGACAACACATTTCAAAGTCACCAAAATTTATGACGAGGACCAACTTGCACATAATCAGCCAGTTCTGTTACAGAAATAATCAGGAAGTTAAAGTAGCATATGCAAATAGTAATGCTAAGGTAATAATGTTACAAAAATAGTATATCGAGGTTTTCCTGAAAAGGGACCACAGCGCGGTGTCGCCAATCGTCCTCGGCAATTTCGTCTTTCTCGATACATCGTAACAATTTCAGCGTTTCCCGTCGCAGTTGCAGTTGCAGCAGGACGACGACGCTAGGCGGTCCACGAGGGTGCACTCGAGGAACTAATTTTAGTTTTAAGTAATGCCGGCGCAACACGCGCTTGCCTCGGGATCGTTACGATTCCAGGAGAGTCGGCCCGAAGTCGACAAAGGAACTCGAGCGAGTCGAAATGTTGTCTGTGATCCATAAACACTCGCTGGAGAGAGAGAAGGGGCGGGAAAAAAGCTTGAAAAGAGACTTGGAGTGGGAGCTAAGGGTTGCGAGCACACGGGACGAGGATGGAAACGGTGCATCGGTTTTAGGATCGTCAGGGGAGAGAGCGAAGGCTCGCGGGCCCGACACGCTCGTTTTCCTCCGTGGACCCAACCCCGATCTCGGAAAGAGTCACCAGGGACTGCTTCCGGCTACTTCCTCGATGCGTATTTCCACGTCCCGACGCCGAAGTTGCGTCCGTCTCGCGGACCAATTCGCTACGAGTCTTGCCACGATGAATAGTGCACAACAATAGTGGAATACAGTAGGGGAGATGGGTAGTGATGGGATCTGAATCACTTCGAATCGCTTCGATTCAATGTTTACGAAAAAAATTCGAATCACTTGCAAGATAATTCGAAGCTTAGAACTCTTGAAACTCTTGGACGTCTTGAAAGTCTTCATTGTCTTGAAAATCTTGAAAGTCTTGAAACTTTGGAAGGTTTGTAAGAATTGAAACTCTTGAAATGCTACATCTATCATGAAACAATGATTACGACATGGGACATTGGGACGAATAACTGTATGAACGTACCAATATTGTAAAAAGTATAACATTTATTAAGATTATCAAGACTTCAAGACTTTCAAGAGTTCCAAGAATTTCTGACTTCGAATAAATATCGAATTGATTCGAAACGCTGTGGTGATTGATTTGCTCGAAAACTTTCCAAGACAGAGTATTGAATGCCCATTAGGGCTGTTACTTTTCCGAAGGATTCGAAGCAACGAAGGAAACTTTGAAGTTTCGAAGTTTCGAAGTCTTCGAAGTGCTCGAAATTTCAAACGTATGAAGTTGTAACTTGTGAGTTTCATACCATGTCACGATTTTTGATAAATAAAAATATTAACACAAAAATTAGATTAAAAAAAAAGAAACTCCGTTTTCTTCAATTTTCTAATAATTTACAATACTACGGAGGTTCGAAATTCGAAACTTCGAAGTTTCTGAAATCCAAGCTTCGAAATCTTCGACTTTCAAAGGAAAGTAACAGCCCTAATGCCCATCACTAGCTATGAGTTTCGATTTTGAAGAAACATATAAAATTACGTAGAAATAGTATAAATACATACAGTTACGCACATAATTGATCACTAGACTGCGGATCTTTATGCAAAATAAAAATTGTCTGCATCGATTGCAGCAAATAGAAATTAAATTGAATGTTATTTCTTCCCTTAATGATTTTAATACAGACGAAATCATATATTGACATCACGAATTATTTTAATTTTCCAACAATTTTCAATTTCATCTACTCAAATTTGCTATAAATGCGTAAAGATCCGCAGTTTATTGATTACACACACTTTAAATCAGAATAACTTTTTTATGAATGGATCAAACGACTTGAATTTCTCTGTAAGGCTAGAAGAATTAGTTTAGTAAATGACGTCTAAAAAATATGTTGAAAAAATGCATTTGGTCGGAATTGTGAAAAACAATAGTAAAAATTGATTTTTATAACTTCTTTAGCTGGGCCAATAAGGAAAATTTAAAAGATGTGTTTGGTCAACTCGTATAAATTATATACGTTCTGAAAATTTCATTGAAATTGGTTTACGTATTATAAACAATCAAAAGTGGTAAAAATGGCAATTTTTCATGATTTTTGGCATACTGCCATTTTTACCATTTTTGATCGTTTATAATTGATCATGATATATTGCATTGAATTCTTTAGCCACCAAGAAGGTGGAATGTTGTGCGAGTTAAATTTTCTGACTTCTTGTGGAAAAAGACCAAGATAAATAGATGAACATTTCAAAATGTATTTGTTATAATCTTTTGTTCATGCTTATTAAAGAGGACTCTCTTTTTTTCTGTATCTTATTGCAGCCTCTTGTCCATCTTATAGTTTATTAATAAATCTGGACAAAGTCATGCGACAAGTATTGAAGTTCCTCGCGATTGTTTTTATTTAAAATAAAATACTAATTATATTCTGATAAAGCCCCACATTTTCTATGTAAAAAATTATTATACCAAAATTATTGTCCAAAATAAATTATTCCACAAAATTAAAAGAATTTTATGTAACGGATAATGTTGCCTGCAGCATTGTTAAACATATATAATAATATAACAACAACAGTAAGGGTTCAGTTTATAGACTAGACCTCCATTTAAAAATGATTTTGTGTCCGAACTGGAGGTACCATTTTGTTGTTACAGGTTCAAATAAGTAGCTGCAAACATGTTTGTTTGTACTTTTGATAATCATGAAGCTTTTGTTAATAAAGTGCCGGGGAAAATCAAATAGATTGATGAGATTGGGAGGGAAAAGAAATTGAGGGTAGTTAATGTTACATAAATGTTTTTGTTTGTCGAGCACACACAGAGTCGCTGGTGCAACGATGCACCGCCATCGGTAATTAGGAAGATGACGAAATGTGGCCAGCCAATAAATTTTCGCGGTCTTGTTGTGTCTCATAATCTATGAATAATGTCCGTGCAAATTTACATTTTTATTGATCATTTCGTATTATAAGGACTGATTGCATAGACAGATTTTTCTTTAATATTGACTTTATTAAGAAAGTTTGTTTGTAATTAAACTTTCTAAATGGGTTTTATTTATTATATGTTATCTGTTAAAAATTCCTGAACATATGCTGTTTAGAAGTAGATATACAAAGTCACTTTTGTTGTAAGTTTTACTATGAATAAAATGAAACAGGAACTATTTTATTATTTAATAAATTGTGCATTTTTATAAAATATAAAAATGTGCTGCATTGATTACATGAAAGAGGAGGTACATAAAAATTTATTTTGTCATGGAATAATTTTAATAAATTGGAGCATATATTCTGGGGTGTGTCTTTAAATTCTTTTAATCTTTTCGTTATATTAAAATTTAGGTACTTGTTTTTATTGTAAAAGCATAAAATTAAAAATCCCCATTTTGTTAATGCATTTATTATTATCGAGTCCAACAACTATACTGTAATTAATGTGTAAATAATATAAAGTATTTAAATATTCAATATTTGCAGACATCTAGGTGGATTGGATTAAAATTTTCATCTACAATTTCTCATGAAAGTTTAATTATATTGTTTGTTAGATCAAAAGACGAATATAATTTCTTTCGCTTTTAAAGTATCAAAGAAGGGTAGTAACTCTCCCCCTACTCGACATAAAAACAACTTTCTTTTTGTGGGGATGAGAATTAATCATGTCTAGCTCATTAGTCAGGCGAAACTTTCGCGGATTTTGACTTACAGAACAGGGTGTAACATTTCTTTTAATTAATGTAATTAACATCGGCGCGAGTAAGAATGAGGTGGAATAATATTTCTCGTGACCCACCGGAGTAGAAGTGTGCCACCTACTTTATCATTTGTGAGCACTTTTTAATTAACCAAGCTAGAATACAGCGAATGTTAAAATCATCGAAATTGTCGTTGCAGAGTAATTAGCACTTGATTAGATATACAATTTTGCCTGTACTGAATTATACTGAAAACTTAAAACTAAACAAAGAAAATTATTTATTGTAACATTATTTTTCACGTAAGTTGTATGTTTTATGTTGCAGGGATCTACAATGTTACAACATAAAATGGATACAGCGTTTGTCCACGTATGGTGAGTTATTATATTTACTTCAATTATTAAATCATGGAATATTTACAAAGAACATGTCTTATTTATTATTTAGGAAATATGGGAATGCATAAACAATTTTATAGACTGAATTTACATAATTACTAGAATATACAGGGAGGGGGGAGGGAGGGGGCACTTATCCTGGCCACCTAGAATATCTCGAAAACTAAATTCCAGAGAAAAAAATATTTCAAATAAAAAGTTTAAATCAAGGAGGGGCTGATGCAGCAGTCATTTCCATTTTAAATTTCCATCATGTTTTCAAGGTCATTCCAAGGTCAACTTAATTTTTTCAAATGGAAACATATATTTTTTATTACAGATTCTAAATCTACGACTTTAAGCAAATAAATTTTATTTGAAAAGTTTTTTTCTCCGCTGATTATTTTGTTATATGTTTCCATTGAAAAAAACAAGTTGACCTTGAAATGACTTTGAAAACATAATGCGAATCGAAAGCGGATGTGACTGCTGTATCAGCCCCTCCATGATTTAAACTTTTTATTTGAAATATTTTTTTCTCTGGAATTTAGAATTTTCGAGATATTCCAGGTGGCCAGGATAAATGCCCCACCTTATATATAAAATTATAATTATTATATTTTTATTTGTAATTAAGTATATTGTTTAAGTTAGCATAAAATGACAACATATTTCCATTTTCTATCCGAAATGTGTAAACAGTATTTCAAGTATTTCGGAATCGTTAAAAAAATATCTAAAAATTAAAAAGCGAGACAGTTCTTTTATAACGTAATTACAAGACTGCGGATCATTATTTTATGCATTTATAGCAAAATTGAGCAGATGAAATTCGAAATTGTTGGAAAATTTGACAAATTAAAAATGTCAATAGAGATGATTTCTCCTCTATTAAAATTATTAAGGGAAGAAATAATAACAATTTTTATTTTGCATAATGATCCGCAGCCTAGTTATTACAAAATGCATTTAAGTGGCAAGACATATTATCTAATGGTACCGCAAGAATTAAAATATATGCTACCACTGCAGAAAATGGGCGTCTAAAAAATGTTACGTGTTTTGCCATGGTGTACAACAGTTTTGTTACCTCGGAAAAATGGAATACTGTTAAATGAGTCAGAAAATACAAGAAACGAACCACCAGGAGAACCAACGACCCCAGAACCGTGACCATTACTCTCTATAATCGTGTTGCCAGTCCCAAGCAAGGCAACTGCAAAGATAGAACACTGTAGTTCATAAATTTTTGCTGTATCTGAACATTTTGATTTTTCATACTATGTTTCCAAACACCTAGTATCATTTATAGATTCTGGAAAATGTGCAAATTAATGTGTACATGTATCTAGTATGAATTATTGTATGTCTTCATTTATAGATTCTGAAAAATGTGCAAATTAATGTGTACATGTATCTAGAATCAATTATTGTATGTCTTCATTCCTCTAACAATTGGTCATTAACATCATTGGTTTCTTAATAAATAGCCTGCAGATCTTCAATCTCAAATTTATTTCTTTTTTAAATCGTTTTAATAAATTATAATTATAATTTTTCAATTCACTTAACCTTGTCTCTTGATCTTTAATATTTCGTTTTTGTCATAAATGCGTAAAATCCACAGTCTATTAATAAACCATCCAGCAACGACAATTTCAAATTTATTGATATGACTTAATAATTTATTTTGGAATTAACATTTAGTAATAACACGATTGAACTTAAAAAAACAGTAAACGGTTGAACTTAAAAACAGTAAAAATATTTAATTTCTTGAAAAGTACAGAATACCAATCTGAATTTATTAAGAAAATAATGTAGCTCCTATATCTTGCAATTAAAACAAACAATATTCACTCAGCATAAAAATCCGCTAATTATTAGTAACGCAATACACTAACATTATAACAAAACTGGGTATACAATTTAAAGCAACAGACTTATTACAGAGATTCAGGGGTATCAGTGTATTAGTTTCAGCTTAATAATATAATCGAGAAAGAAATGTTTATTTTTCATAAAAATCCGCTAATTATTAGACTCCCTGAAACCACACGCACAGTGAGCTCCGTGTATTTACTACATTATATCGTGGGTTTATTCAGCAAGTTTACCGAGTGAATTTTATTTTTCAATTGTAGCACAATCTTCCGAACTTTTAAAGTCGTTCCAATAATTGCAAGCGGTGCTGTATATATTTTGATGCGCGCTGCATCGCCGCGAAACTTCGGAAGAAGAAGCAAAAGAGTGAGAGAGAGAGAGAGAGAGAGACGGGAAGGAAAATATATAAGTTAGATATAACCGGGTCTCGGGATTGCACATTAAAGCGCAACGTTAAAAATCGATTAAAAAGTTTCGCGGGGTCCAGGAAGCGGCAAGTGATAATGGCGGGTTGGAGGACATCGACTCGAGTGTCGATCCTCGGGGCTAACAGCGGCGAAATTCCTCGGGTTTAATCGACACCGGGGTTTAATGCCGGTGTGTTCTTCTGTTACGGGCGGTACAAGAGGACGTAAGAAGGAAAATAACACGTGCCAGTTGTGCAGGGGGTTGTCAAAGAGAAAGAAAGAGAGAGTGAGTGAGGGAGAGAGGGAGGGGGACGAGTTGGTCAAGAAGCGCCTGAGGGCACTTTCGGACTCGGGAAGGGTCTACCGCGAATAAACGCGACAGCGAACGTGGCTCTTCCACTCGGCACGTTTACGACGCCCGATAAAAAGAGGCAACGTGAACGGCCGATCTGATATTCGGAACATCCTTAAATGAGATCGTGACTCCTCCAACCCCGCTCGCTCCTTCGCTCGAGTTATGCTAAGGGGGTTGCGTAATACAATTTGATGTTTTCATTGGTAACTCCGTGGTTAGGGTGACTTCTCGCGCATTAAGGGTTGCGTACCTCCAAACGCTTGAAAAATAAGAGGGATTCAACCATTTCTGTGATAGACGTTGCATTTAAATAATAATCGGTACAACTTGTACAGTGACTCACAAAACTGTTGCAATGATTAGAATTATTGATTAAAAATTTTTTAAATATCACCTAAACGCTTTTGAAAAATACGAACTTTATTGAAAATTAAAGTAGTATTATCAAACTTTGAAAAATAAAATAATAATTTATCTTGGTCCTTAATAGTACGTATAATCTTTTTTATTTTAATAATGCATTTCACAACACTTTTGCACCTCAATATGTAGATCATATTTTTAATATTTAACACAATATTCTCGAACATTATTAAAATTTTCAAAAGAAAATTAAGCTTCCATTTGTTACAACACAATTATTGAAAAGTAGATAAAGTATTAAAATAATTAAAGCAAGACGGAAGCTCCTAAATGACTGCTGTGTCTTGCAGTTTTATTTTCCATAAAGGTCCGCAGTATAATATAACAGTGAGTCTCAAAACTGTTGCAATGATTAGAATTATTGATTAAAAATTCTTTAAATATCACATAAACGCTTTCGAAAAATACGAACTTTAATTATTAAACAGAAAAATACATAAAATAATAATTTATCTTGGCCCTTAATAGTATGTATAATCTTTTTTATTTTAATAATGCATTTCAACACTTTTGCACCTCAATATGTAGATCATATTTTTAGTATTTAATGTAGCCGCCTTTTATGATAGCATTTAATCGTTTCGGAACACTGTTCACCAAACTGTTCAAAAATCCTTCAGGAATACCGTTCCATACACTTTGAACTCGTTCCCACAGTTCCTGAACAGAATTAGGTGTATCTGGATACTCCGGAGCTCCGTCTTGCTTCAATTATATTAATACTTTATCTACTGGAAGCCGCTATTAATAGACTTTTCAATAGTTGTGTTGTAACAAATGGAAGCTTAATTTTCTTTGAAAATTTTAATAATCTTCGAGAATACTTTGTGATCGATTCCTCTTTAACGATTAGTGTCAACATATTTAAAAGAAAAGAAGATAGAAAAAAGAATAGAATACTAAACTTCGCTACATTTGATCAATTTTTCTTTGCAGATTTCTAAATTAGTTGGAAATATGTATTTTGTGCTGTGAACTTTTCTAATGTGACGTGACATAAATCTAGCTAATCAGCCATTCATTGGAGTTCCCATTTCATTGGAAAATTTTCCCGCACATTTTTAATATAATTCTTTTTCTCATCCTGATGTGGAACATCAAAGGCATACTTATACTTAAAGTATTAAAAATACTAAACATTAATAACTAATTATATTTGCTACCTTTTTCGAGAAGTGTATAAAAATAAAAAACATATTAATGCCACTGGCTACGGCGCACTGGTTCGATCAATTGTTATTTAAAAGCAATTTTGCAAATTATCACATTAACTTCAACGTTTCGATCTTAATTTAGATCATTTTCAAGAAATAATTGCGTCTGTAAATTATTATATATTATGATATTATACTGCATGTTAAACTAGGTTGAGGAAAACTATTATAGATGTAGTGTATAGCAATATTTAATAAGTCTAACTGGCACAATTATTAATAACACGTTTTGCTTTTTAATTTCCGTAGTCCTTGACTCACTTAGACCGTATTTCTTGGTTAATAAGGAAGGACACCCGTGCACTAGTTTCAAGTTTCTTAATTATATTATATTTTCTAGCTGCTGTTAGCATTTCGTATTTTTATCTTGATGACAATAGAATACGATAATACCTGTTAGAGTAGATTTGCTTTGAATTCAACATTTTTTAAATTACAAAATTCAACATTTGAACTATTTTCATATAATTTAAACCACTCTTTTGTGGTATAAAACATAAACTGTATACAATTCGTCTAACTTTATACCATGAAGTTCAATTATAAAATTCGAAAACTTGTACATCATCCATTAACAAACACTTTTATTATATGAAAAATAAACTTGTACAACTAGTCTGACTCATAACAAGTTTCTACCTTAATTACAACAAACCGGAGTGAAATAGAAACATATCCTTTCCTGATAAATTTTAAGCTTCGCTATAGGTTTATGCCGTGCATTATTTTCAGATTTACTCTGCATGCATAATATTTCCATTCTAAATTTAAAATACAAAGAAATATCTCTGCTTATGGTGGACTTATCCACGAAGAAAGTTGGGCAACACGAAAATTCAGAAAATTTTGAAACTTTTCCTGTAAGCAGAGCATGTCGTCCGCCATGCTTGTTTGTTACTTTGTGGTTTGTAAGATAAATAACGTTTCAAGAAAATGCCTTATTAAATTACTTGCATATTATCGTCTGTCAATTATGAAATTATTTGTCTTATTACTGTGTACTTGAAGAAAGTTCGTAGCATTTTCAAATTAAAATTCAAAGATATTTATTCATAGAGGTTTACTCGATAACATATTTTCCATTCTGTTATATTAATTTTTACGATTTTTATATGATTAACTGTGCCTGTGAAAAATCGTGGTATCTATTGGACAGTACAAAAAGTAATATAAAAGCCTTATTGGCACATTTTCATTAGAAATTAGAAACGTTCGAAAAACTAGTTGCCAGGATGCCCTGAATATGTCAGGCTGTCATTAAAAATGACGATAGTCTTTTAATGAAAAAGCGATTTGAAGAAAAATACGGATTTCTTGATAAAAAAGAAATAATGCAGAATGTAAAACTTCCTATTCGTAAATTTTTTTACAAATAAATCTTCATTGGTTGCTCTAAAGGCATTCAGTGTTTCTTATAAACATCCTGTTTCTCTACATTTAGGCCGTGATTCCAAACTTTTGGCCGGTAGTGTACAGTTAGAGCATAACTGATCACACACACACTTTAACGACTTCAATTTCTCTGTAAGACTAGAAGAATTAGTTTAGTAAATGACGTCTAAAAAATATGTTGAAAAAATGCATTTGGTTGGAATTGTGAAAAACAATAGTAAAAATTGATTTTTCAACTTTTTTAGCTGGGCCAATAACAAAAATTTAAGAGATGTGTTTGGCCAACTCATATAAAGTATATTCGCTCTGAAAAATTTCATTGAAATTGGTTAATTGATTTACGAGTTATAAACGATCAAAAGTGTTAAAAAGGCTGAAAATCTTGAAAAATCGCAATTTTTACCACTTTCGATCGTTTATAACTCGTAAACCAATTACCCAATTTCAATGAAATTTTCAGGACGTATATAATTCATACGTGTTTACAAAGCACATCTTTTAAATTTTCGTTACTCGCCCAGCTAAAAAAGTTGTAAAAAATGTTCACAATATTGTTTTTCACAATTCCGACAAAATGCATTTTGTCAACAAATTTTTTAGACTTCATTTACTAAACTAATTCTTCTAGTCTTACAGAGAAATTGAAGTCGTTTGGTCCATTCATAAAAAAGTTATTCTGATTTATAGTGTGTGTGATCAGTTATGATCCTAACTGTACATGTTCCAATAATTCAGACAACCAAAATTTTTCATCTTACGCAAGATTTGGAAAATCGCATTTAGGCCAACATTTCGAGGCAAATATTCCACTGTGCGGCGAGGCGAGAAGACTTTGAAAATACGTTGGCAATCGTGTTGCAGAGAGTCCGGCGCAGAAGATCCACGAGTCCGATGAAGCACGACTCAAATACCCCTTTAGCCAAATCCGGGTCTGAATTCAGGATTCCGATTCGCTCGGGGGAGGCAGGGCCGTCGAAAGAAGCACAAGTCGAACGTTAATTTGGCGTCTGCGTCTTTCTCTCGGATTCCTCCAACATTTTCGTTCAACGTCGCTCGTTTTCCTCCCCTCATCTTTCGCCAAGCCGCGCCGTCTCTCGTCACCCCCTCGTCTGCTCGTTTCCTCGAAGGATACAGCCCCGGCCTGGACCGAGTGCATTAAAATAAATTAATTTTCATGAGATTTTCCCGTAGCGAATGGCCGTTACGGGACTTAAAATAATAATTCAACGAGCCGCATGGACGGAATTTGCATTTCCACGTCATGGCACGCTTCTTCCACCAGACAGCCGCGATCTTGACTCCGGAGTCAGTCGGAATAGAATTCTGAAGGAACGGTGGACGACGATGAGACAGACGCAAAGCACCAACGAATTGTGGAGACCAATTGTTTATTGGAATCGATGGGTGAACTTTTTTTGTTTATTATTTAAGCTTACCCAGGGGTGGAGGTGTTTAGCCTGTAGATAGTCAACTGCATTATCGACGATTATTTATCAGGGATCATAACTGTTACAACCAAAAAGAAAAAAAGTCATGGAATAGCAGGTATTTCATCGACTGAAATCGTATTGGTTACAAATAAGGATTATATTTAAGTAACCGATCTCTTCGATCGCTTATAACAGTTATAATCAGAGTTTATTTCGATCGCTCATAACAGTTATTGATGAAGGAAATTTGTGATAGTTATTATTAAATAGTACAACTTTCAAATGATAGACAATCAATTATTTAATAAATTTTTTATTCATAGAATTAATTGCTGCAATCAAAATTTAGTGTGACGAACAAACAGATTTTCTGTTGTTCTCATGGTCTGTTGATTCGTCTTGTTGTACGAAACCTTTTGAATGAATTTCACAGGCTTGCTCCATCCGAAAAAGAGTAGACAACTCAATAATTAAATGAGCACCAAAACATGAGTAAAAAAACAAGTGAAAAGAAATTCAATCATCGATAGCTGTTATGAGCGATCGAAATAAATTTCTGTCATCGATAACTGTTATGAGCGATCGAAATAAACTTCTTTCATCGATAACTGTTATGAGCGGTCGAAATAAACTTCTTTCATCGATAACTGTTATGAGCGATCGAAACAGTTTTCCATCATCGGTAACAGTTATCGAGAAGGATCCAATTTTTTGGACACTAATATCTGTTATTTGTAACCAAAAAGTATAAAAATCGATATTTTTTAATCATTTTCTTCTCCGAAATTTTTTCTTTATATTTTGTGTACATTATTATAAATTTCAATAATAATCAACTTCTTACTAATGGTTTTCATCGTAGAAGATTTTAGAATAATTGTTATTTCTGGTCCCTGTTATTTATCAATGGCATGGGGATTTTATGCATATACAGTAAAGTCGCGTTATTTTGCAAACGGTTGTATTCTGGACGGAGAAATATCGTATAGGGACACTATTTAATTATGACTGAGTACCGCGCCGTCCGCGGCGAAAGTACAAAGGAAGCCGAACGTAGAAAAGGACAGCATGTAAACACGGATCGCGCTGTCCTTCCTTGCGCCCGGAACTTTCATCGTCAATTAACACGTTGACTGCCACGGTGCTTTTCAGGATTCCGGTGTAAGAAGCCAAATTAATTGAAAATCATATAAAAACTACGAGATAACTTGTAGTTGGCGTCCTAGGCAATAAGGCATACGAGTTATCTCGTAGTTGACAGTCAATATAAACCACTAAATACAGTTGAATTATATCGTGTTTAGTTTCGTTTTAATCACAAAAATGCCACAAATAAGTTGGTGAACGTCCTATAAAATAATAACGAAAAATAAAGAAGTTTTGTAAGTGGATTAATAGTGGTTCACACCGATATACCCGAGCCGAGATCAGAGTACGCGATTATATATTGTTTACACTGCTCGGAGACCGAGGCAGCTCGAGCTTCGCGGTCCCTGCGGCGTTGCCCCTCAGTGGAGGGGGTAGGCACTTGACAAATTCTGGGTAGGCGGTTGCTGAGAAATAACGCGACTTTACTGTATCTATTATTTTTAAATATTGCCACATATTGTCTGAAAGCTGCAAAATTGAACCTCGAAATATTTGTAATTCAATTAGTCCCTTAACCCTTTCGGTCATAGCGTCCTCATACAAGGACATACTACATAAATGCTTGGTGTATCAAAATTCAGTAAATTTTATTGTTTGTAAACGTTGTCCTCATATTGTCACAACGCGTTACACCCCCTTTAAGAACCACCTCGGAGATATTTTATACAACTGGAAAATCATAATTTAATTCAATGAACTGCTTAGCAAAGCCATGATTTTTTTCCAGGAATACATAATTCGTGACCGAAACGGTTAGTAAAGAAAATGCACAGTAATTCCTTAGATTAGATGTGTGAAAGATAGAATTCCACATAAAAATCTGTACTCACATTATTTTCAAAAAGGGGGTTGGTCTGGACTTCATTAAATTAGAAAATGGTTTTCATACTGTCTTCAGATAATTGTTCTATTAAAAATATGATAAAATATGATGTAAATAAGACCAATTTTCAAATAAGTACTGCCAATACACAAAATTAGTTAATTTTTGAATTCTCTAAGTATTGCATTACCACATGGCGACTTAGGACTGCTGTTCAAGTGAAAAAGCAATTCCGTAACAGCTTTTAGTTCTACTTTCTAGAAATGCACTTCGCAGAAGTTTACTTTTAAGCGGACACAGGTGAGAGAACTACTCTGAAGTTACTCCCTTGGGGACCCGCAGCGCCAGTGACTGTGTAAAGTTATGGACAACATTTCCTTTTTTAATTCCTATTGAAAGTCTTTAGACGCCGTAGGAATAGCAATTGATTCTTGTATGATAAAATGCATTCTTACGAATGAATTAATGGCACAGTATATAGTTTGGATAATACAAAGGTGGTCGTAAAATTTACATAAACTTCATTGAACTAGTAATGCACTTGTTCAGGATTTTATATCAGGATCTTATAGAAAAATCCTAGATATATAAATATAAATTTGGAAGTTCAGATATTTATAAAAATCCAAGATATATTAATATAAATTTGCAAGTTCATATCTTATATAAAAATTCTAGATATATAAATATAAATTTGCAAGTTCATATCTTATATAAAAATCCTAGATATATAAATATAAAGTTGCAAGTTCACGAACCTCGAAAATCACCGAGCCATTCATGAATAAATACGTGTATTATAAAGTTCTTCTATCTTATATGTATAAAAATCCTAGATATATAAATATAAATTTGCAAGTTCCATGAGCCTCGAAAATCACCGAGCCATCCATGAATAAATATGTGTATTATAAAGTAGCATGATATTAGCCCAACAACCTATCAGCGTACGGCTTTTATAACAACCCATTATAATAGATAATCAGCCATACCGTTGCTCATAACTGGAAAGTTCGATAAGCCGCGCATAAAGCACTAATCTTTGAACAAGGGGATCGCGGAGCATACATAATAGAATTGTGTTTTCAGTTATAAATATTCATCTTAAACACGAGGACATAAGAACCTTGACAAGGTTTAATAACATTTTCACCTTGCACAAAGGAATTTCCCCGTAAACTAAAAGAATTCCAGTCGGAACTTTTACCTACCATTTCAAATTTTGATGTTTTTATTGTGCATATTGATTTGATTAAAGAATCATCATTTTACACATGAAAAAATTGTTGAATACTCCAATCGTTCAAGAGCGTGTAAATTATTCTTCCTTAATAATTATATTGTTTTTTACAATAAGAGGATATAATGGAAACGTAATTAATAGACTGAGGATTTTATATAATTACATAAAAATGAATAGATGCAAGTGCCACTAGTACTGCAAACGGTATTTTATAGAAACAGCTCTGGGAAAATGGCTGCCACGTCCTTCTAATAACTACATACTTAAAATTATTGAAATATTATTTCATAAGATGTACATATTGATTTTTTACAAAGCCACATGTTTATAAAATTGTATACTGGCTATAAAATTGTAGACCTGGCTCTGGGAAAATGGCTGCCACGTCTTTGTAGTGTAAGTTATTGAACTATATACTTCGGCGAAAGTTAATGAAATAAGATTATTCATAAGATTACATATTGATTCTTTACAGAGACATAATTTTATAGATAAAAAAATGTTTAAATTCCTCCCATTCTTCGAATATTTTGGAACGATATTTTGGAATAATATAACAACAGAAAGTATGAAAAAATTGATCACGCGGATGCCAAGAATAGTGGAAACTGTAATAAAGAAACGTGGCGGATTCTTCGATGAAAAGAAAATACAAATATAAATATTTTTTTACTTCTTGGTAAGATTTTTGATATATGAGTGCAGCATACTTTCCTTGACATGTATACCTTTAAATAAGGAAAAATTTGTTCGCATCCTTCAACGATTATTTCATTTTTACAGAGTTGAATACAAATATGATCATTGTCCTAAGGGGTAAACTTAATTTTAACGGGCTCAAAATGTGTGCCTTTCTCCTATAAATTATTATGTATTTGGTATGTAATCCAGTAGATTTGTACCCGGGGACCCTGCAGATCGAAGTTTCGATCCTGTAGGATCAATGGTTCAGGAGTTATGCTTGCTTAAAGTTGAGCATTTTTCAGTGTTTTTGAAAGGTAAGGGTGCCGCCATATTGGTTTGTAGTGACGATCGCGCGCCGCTTACCGAGCAAAAACGCTAGATGGCAGCACGGACAGTAATATCGGTAACATAGAGAAAATATCTCAGAAAATGTTTGAGAAGAAATATCGTGGAACATATTTGGAGAAACCTAACCCAGACCACTTAAAACGCAACATCATGGCCATGTCTTCCAAAATTCGAGCAGCAATCGCAATATCCGCTTTATATTATCAGCATTAACGCGTGCATCTAGCGGTTCTGCTCGGTAAGCGGCGTGCGATCGCCACTACAAATCAATATGGCGGCGCTCTTACCTGTCAAAAACACTGAAAAATGCTCAACTTTAAGCAAGCATAACTTCTGAACCATTGATCCTACAGGATCAAAACTACTGGATTACATATCAAATACATAATAATTTATAGTAGAAAGGTACAAATTTTGAGTCCGGTAAAGAAAAGAGCAGCCGTCCTAAGACTTATGAGCGGGAGTGCACATATTAATTCTTAACAAAGCCAGAATTTTATTGATAAAAAATTTGTTTAATTCCTCCCATTCTTCAGCCATTTAATGCTGCGCAACCCCTTTAAACCAAGATGACCGGCGCATCGAGCCACATCGTATGCGAGTCACGAGGTCACGCGGCGCAATAGGATCCAAAGCAAACACATAATCGAATTCCTTGTGTGTAATACTACGTTAATTCCAGCCCGGGGAAAGCTGCTCGCCCCTTTCGGGTGGGAATCCCTGGAGCGTCTTTCTCGTGACGAGCAAGAAATCTATCCGGAATCTATGTAACAGTGTCGCGCACGCACAGACACGCCGACAACTCCGTGTGATCTTGCGCGGCTCGTACGGAGAACTTTACGGGACGATAATGGACAGATTTATGAGACGACTTATCGATCCCCGAGTAAATCCAATTTTCGGGGTCGACACTCGCGTGCGGCCGCCATGCCATGCCGCCCGGGAACACAGGATTTCCCTTGCGGGGCGTCGTAAGGCGCGCGGCAGAACGAAAGGAAATCGTCGCGAGGAATCTAGTCGCGTTTTGCCCCCGCGACTACAAACTACAAATTGAAATTTTCCTCGTGCTCCGCGACCGTTCACGGGGGGGTTTAACGATCGAAGCGCGGTTCGGAGACGCCCCTGGATCCAGGGGAAAGGCCCGGGGTAATCCCAGACAGTTAAACGAAACACACAAGAAATATACAGTTAAGAGCATAACTGATCACACACACTTTAAATCAGAATAACTTTTTTATGGATGGACCAAACGACTTCAATTTCTCTGTAAGGCTAGAAGAATTAGTTTAGTAAATGACGTCTAAAGAATATGTTGAAAAAATGCATTTGGTCGGAATTGTGAAAGACAATAGTAAAAATTGATTTTTACAACTTGTTTAGCTGGGCCAATAACGGAAATTTAAAAAATGTGTTTTGTCAACTCGTATAAATTATATACGCTCTGAAAATTTCATTGAAATTGGTTAATTGGTTTACGAGTTATAAATGATTAAAAGTGGTAAAACTTGCAATTTTTCATGATTTTCGGCCTTTCATCGCTTTTGATCGTTTACAACTCGTAAACCAATTTCAAAGAAATTTTCAGAGCGAATATAATTTATACGAGTTGGCCAAACACATCTTTTAAATTTTCGTTATTGGCCCAGCTAAAAAAGTTGCGAAAATCAATTTTTACTATTGTTTTTCACAATTTCGACCAAATGCATTTTTTCAACATATTCTTTAGACGTCATTTGCTAAACTAATTCTTCTAGCCTTACAGAGAAATTGAAGTCGTTAGGTTCATTCATTAAAAAGTTTTTCTGATTTGAAGCGTGTGTTCGGTTATGCTCAGTTATGCTCCTAACTGTATAGACAATTTTGTAAGTTGGTGTAGTATAAATCGAGAATAAACTGGTTTCAAACGAAGTCGAAACATCGACTTCGTCGAAGATGTGCTGTATAGTGGACAGAACTAAGTGCAGTGACCTAATGTATTATCATGTATGGTCAGTTTGACAGCGGACGGAACACGTGGCTTATTATCCTGGACGGTCCACGTCGGATGACCCCACATTTACCCTGACTGAAATTGTTTGTCTCACTGTATCAATCGCGCATCCCCGAACATTAGTCACCAGATTCAGTGGCCACAACTCCAAAACATTTCTGCATAAATCATCAACCCCATTATTGCGAACTCGAGACTCTATAAATCTATAGCAAACTGTTGAAACCATAGCAAACGAAAGTAGGACAAACATCAGCAACATATAAAGATCATATTGTTTTAATCATTTGTTTTAATCAACATTTAAGTTATTAGCGATTGTTTCATCAACATTTAAGTCATTAGCGATTGTATCATCAACATTTAAGTCATTAGCGACTGTATCATCAATATTTAAGTCATTAGCGACTGTAAGGTATTGTAACAAATTATATTATAACATTTCAATTCAGTATCGTGTAAAAAAAACAAGCATTTGTGACTTTTTATCGCTTGTTTCTCATCGTAGTTATAATTCACATCGCAGTATTAGGGACATTCCTAGAGATTTTAGAGCCGTTGTAATAAGCTCCTCCTTCACTTTAATGTATGCAATGCAAGAAAAGTTTGTTTTTATTATATTCGTATTATATCGAAGTAGGTATTCAAATACTAATGAAACTTTCCCCAATTCAATTTGAAGCAATATAAATATGTACAATCATGTGAACAACAGTCCTTTGATGACCGAGATATAAGAAAAATGTTCTTATTTTTACCTTTTATGAAGAATGTTTTCTCAAATCCTACGATTATAAAAATATGGAAATGATCGACAATGATCGACAATTTTGGTTGTCTCGCCAACGAGAATGCATTCTCATCGAATTATACAAATTTATTCAGGGCAAAATATTTATTGCTACGAATTTTAATCCCGGTGGGAAAAAAATACCGCATTAAAACGTACACCCGCAGTAATAGGTACATTTACCCTATATCTGGAAATATTAAATTATAAATACAGTTTCTTACTAGTGCAGTCACAACGTCATTCTACAGTAAATCTAAAAAATATTAAGAGTAGCATCTACTCGAATGAGTGTGAGTGCACACACCGCTAAACCACGTATACGTACGCGAGGATTGCAAGGGTCCGGGATTCCGCTTCTGAAGTCTCAATAATGCAAAGACGGGATTTCTTAGTAGTCAAAATCGCTAGATGAAAGATCAGTCTAGAGTGCTATTTGCCTCAAAAGTCCTACTTTTACGTTTATGACTCGTAATTCTCATTATTCGGCAGCATGTCGCGGGAAACAATGTGACAGACGACAGTGCTGCCTCCTATTGTGGCTGTCAATATGCTGCCGAATAATGAGAATTACGAGTCGTAAACGTAAAAGTAGGACTTCTGAGGCAAATAGCACCTTAGATTGATCTTTCATCTAGCGATTTTGACTACTATGAAATCCCGTCTTTGCATTACTGAGGTATCAGAAGTGAAATCCCGGACCGTTGCAATCCTTGCGTACGTATACGTGGTCTAGCGGTGTGTGCACTCACACTCATTCGAGTAGACGCTACCCTTAATAACTTTTAAAAATTTTGTTTGGCGTTCCTGATACAGCAACCGAACAGTGTAATTTTATAAGAAAAAGCATAAATATTAAATATCGGATAAACTCTTAATGTCAATACAAAAAAAAGCGAAAAAAAAAAGGCACATACAGGTCGAATTGAGTAACTTCCTCCTTTTTCGAAGTCGGTTAAAAATGGGGGTTTTCAGTAGTCAAGAACGCTAGATAAAAGATCGATCTAGGGCGCTATCGCTCTCAAAAGTCCTATTTTTTCGTTTACGAGGCGTAATTTGCATTATTTGGAAGCATACAACTGCGCATGTAGCTATTTCCATAGCTACATGCTGCCTAATAATGCAAATTACGCCTCGTAAACGGAAAAATAGTACTTTTGAGGGCGATAGTGCCCTAGATCGATCTTTTACCTAGCGTTCCTGACTACTGAAAAACCCCATTTTTGTATTATCGAGAAACGTGAACGCGAATCCCGCACCCTTACAATCCTGGAAAAAGTAGTCTACTCCCTTAATAGGCTTCCGGTAGGAAAAGTGTTAAGAAACAATGTCAGACAGAGTAAAGGGAACCGATGAAACGAAAAAGTTGTTCTAATAAAAATGGTATCGAGAGCCCGTCCGTCACACAGCGTGGTCGACATCCGTGGTTGAAAGGTGGGGCACGGATATTCGCGTCGTGACCGGAGAAAAAGGGGAGAAGGTGAAGAACAAGAGCGACAAGGCTACCACGACGGATCTTCATTTCCGCGAACTCAGCCCTTGGCTTTCGGACTTCTCGAGCTTTTTCGTGGTTTAAGGACAGCATTGACTCAAGAACGTCTCCTTGTTCGCCTCTCAAATCCCATCACAAAGAATACCTCCCTCTACTTCCGTTTCGTTCCTCTGTCTCTTTCCGCGTTGCATCTCGCCGTCCTCGTTCCTCGGTCGCCCGATTCCAACCCTCTCTCCCATCCCTTGCTCACGTTCACCCGGGGTTTTCCTTCTCGCTATCGTTTCACAGGCACGTCGTCGTCGTCGGGCTAGCTCCCTGTCTCTTTCCCAGCAGACCCTATTCCCCGTTCGCTGTTTCTTTTCATCGTACCGCCGGTCCCATTCGCCCGCGCCGAGACACGGTGAAAAAGATAGCTACCTTAAGTCGCGAGAGCTCACATCTGACGGTCGATGAATAAGGGAGTCGCTATTTAAATTGTAATTTCGACCGTGCTAAAGATACCCCGGGATTTCGACGGAAATTTTTACCAACTACCGAACCGTGTGTTCTCCCGGACGATTTAAATAAGGCGAAAACGAAACCTCTCTCGCCGCCTCACTTTCGCATACCGATTTGTGCCACGACAAATTTCATTGGGATCTCGGAATCTGCTGAAATAGCACGATCATATTTATTTGCAGCTGATAATTGTAAATTTAATCCGCAGCATTCTCGGACCTGATTTATTTGGGGCGCAATTCGTTTTGAAGGGTGAGATTACTACACCTAGTATGTGAATTCGTTTGTTGAGGAATTCTTTTTGTGAATATTAGAAATTGAATGTAACGAGTTAAATGAAATTTAATAGGATCGCAGATACTATTTACTTTTTGACTTGTCAATTTTGTGAACTTGTGGAAGAATATAATTTCATACAAATTCAAAACAGACTTGTTGGCAATATTTGACGTCTTTGAACGAATTGTTAATAAAACAATAAACTGTCTTGTCATTTTCACAAAAATCTTTTCCACTTTTCTCTAACTACGTAAAAATAAATGTTAAGTAAGTAAAAGTAAATTGCAGTAAATATTTCAAACAATAAATAAATAATGAACATGACAATAAAGATAATAAAAAATTGTTATCAATTTTTAATTGAATCTTTCTCCGAATCAGTGTTAATTTTGTTATTTTATACTCCATAAAAAGCATAGTCATTTTTCTATCAATGTTTTCTTTTTGTGTTATATTATATTATATCTCCTCTGTTAATAGAAAGTATTTTATGTCAAGTATTATTTTGTAATAGAGGTAAAAATAGTATTTTGCAGACTTCCAAACATTTTTAAATAATAATTCTTGAGATAAAATCATCCCTTACAGATTAAATTTATAGATTAAATAGACATACAAATTTTACAACACTAAACAAATGTTATTCAATCAACAAAGCAACTATCAGAATATAATTAAACACAAATAGCGAGGTTGTGACAAGGTATTCAAATAATGATAATCATCCCCTAACGAGATCAAGTCATTATCTCACCCCCTTGGATAGAGTTGCTAACTAGTTTTATAACCCAGAAATCTAGAGCGAACTATTATATAACAACCTTCAGATTAGAGCACTGTTCTTCATCGCATTAAAAACGAAATTTGTTAATTCTGTGCGTACTTGTTACGAATAATTTCGAACATGCTACACAAATTTTTAATTAAAATCATTTGCGTGCCTCGTCAAACTTCTCTAATTATTCAATTACGAGTTCCGAATCAGATTTACTTTTGCATAGCATTTTTAGTCGACTGTTCCATATTTGTTTTCATTACTTTAATAGGTACTAAAACGTGAATGGCTTCTTTCTTGTTTTTTTCTAATTTTTTTATAACCAGACTGCGGATGTTTATGCAAAATGAAAATTGTCTACATTAATCGTAAGATACGAGAGCTACATTCATATTTCTTTCCTTTTTTAATCATTTTAAAAAAATTCCTTAAATATTATTACTATTTTGTATTGGTCGACTAATTTTTATTACAAATGCATAAAATCAGTTTAGTTATAACATTAACGCTTGTAGATAAAGTATGATGGTAAATATGGTAAAGATTTTTTACCTTTTTTCACAACGTGCAATTATTATGAACTTTTGCTTGAAAGTACATTCAGTAGCACGAAATAAAAATAACAGAAGACTGTGCAATACAATTTTGATAGAACATTTGTTCCAACAAATTTCTTTCTCATCGTTCGAAGGTTTCTTTTAGATCGTTTGCGATTGCGAAATTATGTTATATTGAATTTATAAAGAAATTGATTGAGTGAAACATAAAACAGTAAAGGATTAGAAAAATTTAAGAATATCGTAATGTTGTTTTTAATGTAACAAAGTCATTAATAGATGAAATCAATTTTTATTTCATTCCTGCTTCCCACAATCAGTGCAGAACATTTTTATTTTGCATAAAGACCCGCAGTCTATTAATAACTCTGAATTTTTTACTGAAAAATGAATGGCGTCCAGTTCGAACAAGAAAAAAGATCGGGAGCTTCTTTCTCGCGTGTTAACGTTACTGAAATTCAACAGAGCCGCAAAGAATACTTTCTGTTTGTGTTTTGCAGTGGAGGGCCCTCGGCTCTCCCTCATCAGTCTGTTCAAACGCGATAGATTATTACAATTTACATACCGAACGAAATTGAAAAGACACATTTTCGCAATGCCTGTCTCCTCTCGACTTCAAAGAAACCGTATACACGGAAATATATCGTACTTCCCCTTCAATCTCGGGTTCTTTCACGAAGAATAACTCTTTGTATCTATGTCATCTTCTGTCTCACTGCTCTTTGCCCCTTCTTTCTTTTCGGATCCTTATTATTCTACCCCCTCTCTCTTTCTCTCTTCTTCTCGTCTAGCATTGAAAGGAACACATTCAGAGATGGGAATAATAGTTTTCTAGCATCGCTGAAGGTCTGCAATTAGTTCTCTGTTTGGAACGACAACGTGACTACTTTCGAGGATCGTGTTTATCGCATTTTATTACATGCAACCACTCCTTTATAAAACGCAATCTACTGCCAGCCATCGCAAAGTAAATGCACATTCTTACAGGATGGTTTCTCCCGTTCAGGAATTACGGAGGAATTTATTTCCTCTATTAAAGATTTTATTCGGTTAAAAATACAATGAACGTTGGATTAAACTTTATGAAAGTTTCTGTCTCATTGTATATCACTCGGCTCGAAACACCGCGAGCTGCACCGTCCGACATAAAATCAGCGAGAACGCAGCGTTCGCAGAGTAAGAACAGCGCATTCTTAAGTAGGTTGCAATTAACAGCGGGACTAATGTCAATTTGGAAGCTTGATTGAAAATGCTAATAATACCGGGCTGTGTCTTATCAAAAATAAGAATGAAATATTTTTCATTAAGAATGTAATTAAAATTCTGCAGGACGTTGTTGCGCACAGTAGGATTTATGTATTAACAAAGAAATGGTTGTTCATTTCAGTGTAAAAGAAGGAGCCAAGAATTTTATCTGGAATTCTGTATTCTGACAATCCAATAATAATATGCTGCGAGATATACTATAATTATATTATCCATATTGCATTGTGTGATATACTACAGCAGGAATGGGCATTTCTGTCTCGATTAAGATAAAACTGTCCCCACTATAGCACCCATTTTCCCCCACCAACATGAAAGAGAGGGCGGTGGGAGAAGCTCGCGTTTGAGGGGCCCCTACCGTGCCCATCGCTGTACTACAGCATTTTATACTGCATTACAATTTATGTTTAGTACTTGTAATATATATTATAATTATACTTACTAAATATAATTCAAAGAAGAAAGAATTAAATATTTTTCATTATGAATGTAATTAGAATTGTGCAGGAAGTTATTATGCACAGGAGGATTTACGTATTAACAAGTAAATGGTAGTTGATTTCAGTGTACGATAAAAGAGAGAGCCAAATTTAAGTATTATATTATCTGGATTTGTTTATTGTGGCACAATCCATTAAGCAATATGCTGCGAGATATTATACTATAATTATATTATTCATATTGCATTCTGTGATATACTACAGCAGGAATGGGCATTTCTGTCTCGATTGAGATAAAACTGTCCCCACCATAGCGCCCACTTTCCCCCACCAACATCGTCGCGAGCCGTGCGCAGGCCTCGCGCTGCATGAAAGACAGGGTGATGAGAGAAGCTGGCCCTTGAGGGGCCCCTATCGTGCCCATCAAAGACATAAATTATAAGGAACAGGAGCCATATAAAAATGTTTTTCTTCCTTTAATTTATTGAATGGATGGAAAATATTATGTTGACATTCTTAAAGTCTTTTACATTATTATCATAAATGCATAAAATCCGCAGCCTAAAATTTTCAATGACTCTGCAATATGTGTACCATTTTCATAATAAGTTTAAATAATAATTAAAATATATAAATAATAATTATAATAATTAAATATTAATTAATAATAATTGCTATGTAGAACGGTTGAAGTTGTACTACCTTCTACTAAAACCAAACGGGTTACATCATTTGAAACGAAATATTGCGAATAAATATTACACTATTTACATCTAGGCATCGCATTTGTTGACCATTTATGAAATGGCTTTCCTCGTCGTGTTTCGACTTTCTTTCCTGTAAGTATCCTTCAGAAGGAAATTCTGATCCGCTGCTTCGCTTCGACTTTTCTTGCTCCGCGGCTCGTTTTACATTCACAGGCAACGTTTATTTAAACACTTTTTATCGTCTGTAAGTTTAAGCCCGCGGATTATCTCTTCCCAGGACGGAACTCTTAGGACATAAACTTGAATCTGAGATTTAAACGTGTATTTTTGGTCTGCGTTATGAGTGCTAGTCAATGAAAACGGAAATTAGGCTGGAATTAACTTGAAGAATGTTTTGATGGTCAGAGAGGGGGTAATAAAAGTGTGTTTAACTTTATTGCAATTGTTATTTCACCGTCGTCGTGGAACATTTAGTATACATTTCAGTATAAGACTTGAACGAGGCTCTTCCATCTTTGTTATGGTTATTAGTCAATGAAAGCGAAAATTAGGCACGAGTTAATCCAATGAATGTTGGGGAGGAAGTATTAAAACTTTGTTGAATTTTATATGTTTAAATTATTATTATATCAGAATTTACTGAGTAACAATTACTATTAACGATTAGCCAGCGGATTTTATGCATTTATGACAATATTGAGTAGGTGAAATTTCAGACAACATTAAAAGATTAATGAATAATGTTTATGTACTTATTTATATGGCAAAATTGGATAGATGAAATTTAAGATAGTCCGAAAATTAGAAAAATTTAGTCATATTAATTGCTCCAGGTTTATTAAAATTTTTTAAGTAAAAAGAATCTTTCTATTTGTTTATGCTAAAGCTTAGTTCTTACTTGAAAACATCGTCGATTATCCGAGCGCTATGTCCCCGGCTCGGTCCACGTAACCGAGATTCCACAATATCCGTTCTCGGTGACCTGATCGCGAGCGGCGTTATCGTAATAAATTGAATCGGATCGAACTGTTCCGGGCGAAATCGCCGGTTGATAGTCTTCGATTCGCGGTACTCGCGCCGGCCCCAGCCGATGAGTAAGGGAGCCGTCATTTACATTGTAAATGGCCACAATATCCGCGTGAAAGCAAACCTTCAATTAGGCTCGGTTAGGATGGTACACGCGGACACGCGGGACAGACACACCGTCCTACTGGCCTCGCCTAATCACTCGGGAAGCAATTACGCGGATCGTTCTTTACCTTCTCCCTCCGCGGTCCAAGAAATTATTAATATCAATGGTTTATTATTCGAGATTGCGAGCCGCGAGGAGACACGCAACTTTCAACCTTTAACGATCGACTACGTCAGTGATGGGCACGGTAGGGGCCCCTCAAACGCCTGCTTCTCCCACCATCTCCTGTTTCAAAGTAGGCGCTATGGTGGGGACGATTTTATCTTAATTGAGACAGAAATGTCCATCCCTGCTGTAGTATATCACTCAATACAATATAGATATTATAATTATAGTATAATTACTCGCAGCATAATATTTAATGGATTGTCACAATACACAATACACAACTTGTTAATACATAAATCCTCCTGTGCATAACAACTTCCTCTAGTACAACTTTAACCGTTCTACATAGCAACGCATTTATATTATTTAAACTTATTAGAAAATGCTACACATGCTGCAGTGTCATTGAAAATTTTAGACTACAGATTTTATGCATTTATGATAATAATGTAAAAGACTTTAAAAACGTCAACGTAATATTTTCCACTCGTTCAATAAATTAAAGGAAGAAAAACATTTTTATATGGCTCCCGTTCTTTATAATTTATGTCAGTGTTGGGCAAGGTAGGGGCCCCTCAAACGCCAGCTTCTCCCATCACCCTCTCTTTCATGCAGCGCGAGGCCTGCGCACTGCTCGAAACGATGTTGGTGGGGAAAAGTGGGCGCTATAGTGGGGACAGTTTTATCTCAATTGAGACAGAAATGCCCATCCCTGATTTATGTGAATCATTTTTATTTTAACTCGAAAATTAAACATCTCTTCCGACCTAAAATATCTCCATTCCCTATGATTTTTTCAATTTTATGGATGTGAAATTGATACAATATCTCATACTATACCTAAATGTTCAGTAAGTGATTAGTAGATAGCGGATGTTTATGCAAAATAAAAATTTTGTACCTGAATTGCAACAAACTGAAGTGAGGTAGAAATTTATTTTCTTCGTTAATGCGTTTAATAAGTTGAAAATAATGTAACAGTTTTTTTAAATTCTTCTAATGTTTGCACTGTTTTAAATGACACCTTCTCATGTTTGTTATAAATGCATAAAATCCGTCGTCTAGTGATCAGATACCTACATATTTAATAATGAAAACAATATTTTGAAGAATAGAATCATTACTAGACAGCGGATTTTATGCATTTATGACGAAAATGAATAGGTGCAATTTAAGACAGTGAAAATATTAGAAGAATTAAAAATACTATTGTATTATATTGTTCTCAACCTTTTAAACACATTCAGAAGGAAAATAAACTTCCACTTCACTCCAGTTGTTGCAATTCAGGTAGAACATTTTTATTTTGCGTAAATAAAGTCTCTCACACTATCTTAACCCTTCTACGATGCCATTCTCCCATTCCTCGACGGCGTCACGTGACGCGTTCCCTCCCTGCCGCGCATGCGTCACACTGTCACGTGACTGATCAGGCACTGGCAGAGAAGGGGCATCTTTTTCCCCTCAATCTGAGTAAATTCTCCTAATCTGGCCACTATGCGTAGTGCACTTTGAATGATATACAGTGGCCGGAATTAATATTCGGACGCTCTAAAAAAGACAATAACTTTTTTAATATTGTACTATACGATTTGAACTTTTTGGAAAGTCAGAGCAATTAGTTTACTACAGGATGTGAAAAGAAATTTTTTCAAAAATTGCACTAGATCGGAATTGTAGAAAAAATACTAAAAGTTGCATTTTACAACTTTTTTATGTCGGCCTATATCGAAAATTTAAAAAGTGCGTTTCGTAGATCTGTGTCAATTAAACATATTCTGAAAATTTCGTCAAAATCGGCCGACGTTGCAATGAGCTACAAACGTTTAAAGATGGTAAAAATTGCAGATTTTCACGATTTTCGGCCTCTAACTGCAATAACTCTAAGGATTCTTACATCTTTCAATGTCTATCGTTTTTTCCCGCACCAACCGATTTCGATGAAACTTTCACAGTGCATATAATTGACAGTTCCATGTATAATTCTAGTATATTGTGCTTCTAACAAAACAGAAACAACTTGGAAAAATTCCAAATAGTTTGTGTTTTATTAAGAAGAAACATGTAGGACGCGCGATCCGCTCCGACGACAAAATGATTGCCATTTGTCCGGCGAGTTAAACGAAATTCCGATTCCCGTGTGTTTCGTCATTCTCTAGCGAGACTATTATTTTACAATAGACCATTAAATGTACACACATACTTGTTCTTCCCCGGTGCTCAAGACGAGAGCGGGATCGGAATATAAAAGGAAAGGGACAAATGACGGGTCTGGATGAGACTCGCCGAATAAAGGATAGAAATTCATGGACAGGGGAGGGCATCCGAGGCGAACGATTCAAACGGAAGGAATACTCTTTTTCTTAGGCATTTCTCTCTCGGCTCTTGTCGAGCTGCGGCGGAAGTAACGTAACCATCGTTTTTATCTCTTCGATACAAAAATCTACGTGTAGCTGTACGTGCACGTACACTGTTTCCGTTTGAACAACCTGCAGTATGCTGTATACCGTAGACATTCTCTACTAGAAAATATACAATGAAACGAATTAATATTCGAAAGCTCTAAAAAAAACGACAACTTTTTTAACCCTCATCCGTCCCACATTTCGAGGAACTGAATCTGTCCCTCGTTGTCAAATTGACACAGTGATAAAAAAATCGATAAAATAACAAGTCAAACAGTTACTTTTCGCTGTTTTTTTCATTCAAATTGATGAGTTAACGTTTACATCTTAGGTTCTCGCGGTTATATTTTTTGCATTAAAAAAATAAAAGTCACCAAGTTTCGGACAAATTTACCTACAAATAACAGAACAGTATAACTTATTTCGGAAAAACTGTGTCAAATTGACACGAGGGAGGGATAAGGGTTAATATTGTGCTATACGATTTGAACTTCTTTGGGAAGCTAGAGCAATTAGTTTACTACGGGATGTGAAAAGAAATTTTTTCAAAAATTGCAATTGATTGGAATTGTAGAAAAAATAATAAAAGTTGAGTTGTACAACTTTTTTATGTGGGCCTATATTGAAAATTTAAAAAGTACGTTTTGTAGATATGTGTCAATTATATGCACTGTGAAAGTTTCATCGAAATCGGTTGGTGCGGGCATTGAAAGATGTAAGAATCCTTAGAGTTATTGCAGTTAGAGGCCGAAAATCGTGAAAATCTGCAACTTTTACCATCTTTAAGCGTTTTTAGCTCACTGCAACGTCGACCGATTTTCACGAAATTTTCAGAATATGTTTAATTGACACAGATTTACAAAACGTACTTTTTAAATTTTCAATATAGGCCCGCATAAAAAAGTTGTAAAATGCAACTTTTAGTATTTTTTCTACCATTCCGATCAATTGCAAGTTTTGAAAAAATTTCTTATCACATCCTGTTATAAACTAATTCTAGCTTCTCAAAAAAGTTCAAATCGTATAGTACAATATTAAAAAGTTATCGCCTTTTTTAGAGCGTCCGAATATTAATTCGTTTCACTGTACATAATCAAATTAGTAACAGCAATTAGACAAATTTTAAGGAAGCGGTACAAAATAAAATTCTATTTTTATTGGTAATAACTAGACTGCTGATCTTTATGCATTTATGGCTTCTGAAAATTTTCAAGAAAGGCTGAAATATAAAATTTGATAGAATTTTTATTTGTTTTAGATTTACAAAGGCTGTTCCCATTAAAAATAGGATTTGATTTAATTCCATTTTCTTAATTGCTTACTGTAAATTTAATTCACGATTGATGAAACAATGTTCAATTAAATGTGTAAATAGAATTTCTGTGAAAATAAGCCTTTAGTTACTTGAAATTTTGATGAATTTCTTATCTTGAAGTTTACAAGATATCATCACAATTATTCAAACTGCGTTATGAAACACAAAGATATTACCTTAACAATGGGAAAGCAGGAAGTTAGAGTGATGAATGTTTAATTGCAATGGGATTATTAATTGCTTTCGCCACAAAGGTTTTCGATTCGCTTTATCAGAGTGTGTCAGTTTAAACATGACGTTTGTGTTCAATAATAATTAAATTGCAGATGTTGGCTGCTTGAAACACGATGAAATAAATATGTCCATAAATTTTCATACAATTTTTACGTATTTTAGATAAGCTAAAACTCTATGTAAAAAGGTGACTGATGATAAATATCCACGAATTATTGAGAATATATTTGCAACATTTGATATAAAATATTTTGTAATGCAATTAAATTTCTAATTTTCTCTCGACGTTGTTACTAATTACAAATATGTAATTAATGTATAAATAATCAAATATGATTCATGTTTCACTAATTAATGTTGAATTAATTATGGTAGAATCTCTGAAGAGAGATAAAACTGAGCAATAATTTTCAAAAACTGTCCTTTCTAGACAAATACGAACTGGACTGCACTGTAATTTTGATTAATTATTCATCGTGGATGAATTTAAAATTATTTTAGCTACGTATCGAAATTATTATAGAGCCAAGCAATCCCCAAGGACAAATTATGTTCATTTTAGTATAACGAATTGTGGATTGGAGAAATAATTGGCTGAATATTTTGTTCCGATTTATTATCTAATGTTTCTGTTAATTGTTGTTAATACAATTCGAGTCTGTAAAATACAAATTACTCCACAATAATGGGTTTGTTAAACAAACTGTAATGGAAAAAAATCCTGCAGAGCTTCAACATGGCTGGGTGCAGTCAGCATTTTCAATATATTTATAAGTTCGATCAACAAACTAATTATTCAATCAATATTCAATAATAGAGTTCGTGTTTTTGAGTATGAAATAACATGATTTTCCGGGATATGCAAAGCAAGTAGAAATAATTGAATACGTCGACAAATATTGTCACGACAATAACACAAATATTCGATTCAAATTATTATATGTTTGTTTACATCGTAATTCGTACCTGTTAAAAAATTTGAATTTATAATCTACTGATAAAAATCGATTTATTTCACTAATTTACATGTTCTATAAACAAGTATTGTTACTGTTTAAAAGTATAAAAGTGTTCAAACACTTGTGGTTGACACTATGATGTCAAAATAAACTTGCATTCTGCACTTATAACAGTTAACAAATGCTTTCTTTCTTTGCAAAACTTTGGGAAAATTCATACTTTTATACAAAAATTCAGTGGGTTTGAATTGCTTCGTAGGATTTTTCTGAACAAAGCTGAAGCTGAAAATTTCAATTAAAAAATTAATATTTGAGTTCCAATAGCTGTAAATTTTCTAAAACTCGATTTCTACAAGGACTTTATTGTCTAGTTTAATATAAAATTTAAAAGATTTTAAAACAACTTGTGTTTTGCAGAAACGGCATTTGAAAAATAGCAGCCACATCTGTCTAGTTTCACACATTCATATAATGAGACGTCCATATTGATTTCTTAAAAAAACAAAATTCTGTATGTGAAAAAATTTGTCCAATTTCTGTAATTTTCAAATTGTTCAGTTCATTCTCTGTAGAATAAATCGGTATTAAAGTAAGATAGTATCGAATTTACAAAATAATATGTACTATATAATTTACATAATATTAAAAAATCACTGTTTTAACAGATTTAATGGAAACAGATTAAACAGAAACGAAGACAGCAAATCTGTTCCTCGTGGACAGGTGTATTTTTAACTTTAAATAAAAAGTGAAATGGAAAACAAAATGAGCTCCGCGTTTACCGCGTTAAAATCTTTATTTCAGTGTTTGGTAGAGTCTGGTGCATTGCGAATGCATAAAGATAAAGACACAGTCGTCTAGTAAGAAATACTGCATTCGACTGAAGGCTTCTTGAAACATAACATTAAGTCTTAATAAAGACTCAGTCGTGTCCGACGCGCTTTAATCACCGAAAAGGTTGGCAAAGTCTCTGTATAAAATATTCGTGTAGCATCAATTTGGGAAGAAACTAGGAGAACGAGGGAAGCTTCGTACCAGCAGGCGTCCGGAATCGACACGAAATCTATCATGGCACGTGGCCATTATTGTCACACACGTGTTCGCTGAACGAAAACGGAACAGATTCAATCGTCGAAATAAATTTCCGCCGGTCTCGGGGATCGATAAACCTCGATCTTATCGGCCCCCGATCGAATAAAGCCGGGTTTACAAAGAAACCGCGAGGAAGGGGGGAAAATCGAGTTAATTATCCAGTGCTTACCGACTCTCGATGATTCGAGAGTACGCTCTGCCGCGAATTGCTCTTGCAAATGTTCGAGCCAAGCTATTAAACCACAACGAAGCTTAATTACCTGGTCGCAATAATTACTTTGTTAGCCCGTGAAGAGCTCGCTGCGAAATTGGTTTCAGACGGATACAACGATGTCACTTTATCTTCTATTGAGACACCACCGCTACGGAAATCACCGAATTTCTATAGCCAGTGAGAAGTCACGCCTTATTTAAATCTTTTCCTTTTTATTACCACGCTTATATTAGCTTGCTGAGTTGTTGTTGTTGTTGTATGCGTCAAATCTTGTAATCGAATTTTAAACAACTTCCCGATGAGCTAGAGACTTGAAACTTTAAACATAGCTCAGAACTGGATGACAATGCAATATTCAAAAAAAAATTTTTTTTTAAAACTGTGCGTTTAGGAGAAAAAAATTTTAATATTAACCGTCATACCTCGCCATGCGACACACGGTATTGAGTCATCGCGTTCAGCGATCCCCACTCCGCGCGCCAGCGCTCCCTACTCCACTACGCGTTCTCACTCCGATTCATCCCCACTTCGCTGACCCACTTCGCACCGAAGGAGCTCAGTCCCATTCCGGACTACATCAAGAGACGTCGTCTCTCGGAGTCATCCCCTCATTCTTTTGCATAATAGATCACTAGTAATTCGGTAGATCATGTCATACAAGTCTTGCATCTCCTTTCTTACATCAAATTTAATAGGATATTTATTTATTTTGGCTATAAGAAACGGGATAATAAATTATCTAATCATGACACAATATTTTCCCTTTTACAAAAGATCTTGGTTGATCTTGGATGAAATGAAAAATATACAAAAAAATCTTTTAAAAACCACGCTTATATTAAAATGCACTAAAAAGGAGAAAATAATTTTTATAGACATTAGTGACTATAAATAAAAGCGTGAAGCGCTAAACTATATTGACGTAACCTTCGTGGGCGCTCCACGCTTTTATTTATAGTCACTAATGTCTATAAAAATTATTTTCTCCTTCTTAGTGCATTTTAATATAATCGTGGTTTTCAGAAAGTTTTTTTATATATTTTTTATTAACACTAAACCTACCGAGCCTTAAAAGTAACTGGTACATGTTCCCTTATAAAAATGTCAAGATTGATTTTATTTAGATATCTATACAATCGTTTCTTATAAAATCAATTTCATTATTTTTCTAATTGTAAAATAAGAAATCTGGAACCGGTCATTTTGATCGGTGTTGCTAGGTTTAGTGTTAAACGACTTATAGAAAACTGTTGTGAAATAATCTGACGTGACGATAAAGTCAAATTTGATATGTATGCTTTCTCTTATAAAATTATACTGTTCGGTTGCTGCATCAGGATCGTCAAACTTTGTAATTATTAAGTCATTAATACAGAAAATCAAACTCTTATTTATTTTTTTTTGCAACGAAAGAGCAGTTGTGTAAATGATGTGACGCCTTATTTAAACCCTTTCCTTCTTAAACGACTCATAGAAAATTGTTGTGAAATAATCTGACGTGACAATAAAATCACAATAAAATTTGTTCAAGCCTATTGCAAGAGACTGAAGTTAAATAAAATTGTATTTCCTTTTTTAATGACTTTAAAATTTAAAGCAGTCGCATTACCCACTCTATATTATCTGCATTAACGCATGCCCGTGCTGCCATCTAGCGGTTCTGCTCGGTAAGCGGCGCGCGATCGTCAGAACAAACCAATATGGCGGCGCCCTAACCTGTCAAAAATACTGAAGATTGCTTCAACTTTAAGCAAGCATAACTCCTGAACTATTGATCCTACAGGATTGAAACTTCGACTCAAGCCGCGCCGGATACAGATCTACTGGATTACATACCAAATACATAATCATTTATAGGAGAAAGGCAGAAATTTTTAGTCCGGTAAGGTAAGGTTTCACCTTTTAATCGATTAATTCCCAACTCTGAGCTGGGCCTCGCGGTTCGACAAGGATGGAAAACAGACGCGGAGAGATCGACATTTTGCATTTCGCAAGTTCACGATTCGATGAGAAGCAACAGAGCCAAAATGCACCGATCGAACGGAACAATGGTTCGAACGAAATAACATAATGGTACATGAATAACAAATGTTCGACGGGCTCCGCTCGGAGGCATGACTGGCGCGATGGCGGATCGTGGCACGTTCGCCGCTGTTAATACAATTTCAGCGCCATATTGCACCTTCCCGTCGTACGAATACAGGCCTTTCGGTCAAATGAGATGACGGAACTTTCGCATTAGCCTAAAATTACACGCTTTCAGCATATAATGCGATTCGATGCAGGACCCTCTGCTAAAAATTGCGATGGCTCCTCTCGTGACCTAGATTTTTTTCTCCCCACGGGGTAGACCCGAGACCGAAAAATTTGTACCGAAGGAGATCTTGCCCATAAATATCCGAGGCACTAGACGTCCCGGAATAAAAAACGTTACGAAATATCGCGGTAGGTACTTTCTGATCGTTCTTACCTCGTGGCAATTCGACTCAATTTATACATCCGAATGAAAACACTCGCGAATTCATTCGCGAATCCGGGAATTCCTCGCGAAGATTATTCTCGGCGGTATATACCATTCGAGAACGTTACGAAGTGTTATTCAGCTCCATTTTTAGGATCTATCTTAATCCATTAAGAACCGGCGTTGTGCAAAAACTACATTTGCAATTTTTCCCCGTGAATTCACGTTATTGAATTCTACTACTGTTGCTTTCGTAAAAGGGAATTTCGAAGATTTATTGCATGTATTTTTCTTGTTTAATGTATTATTAATATTTCTTATATAATATATATATTATATAAATATATATATATAAATTAAATATATAATATATATATATAAGTTAAATATAAATAAATTAATCCTTTGCACTCGGAGCTATTTTAACTCGAAAATCAAACGTTTCTTTTGACCGAGAATATTTTCATTCTCTATGATTTTTTAAATTTGGTAGATGTGAAATTGATATAATACCTCATACAATATTTAAATATTTAGTAATTGATTACATACCGACATATCTAATAATGTAAACATTATTTTAAATGATAGTATAGCAATTATTAATGGCGCCTCAGAGGCGCTACTCGAGTGCTAACGTGGTATACATATTTAAATATATATAAATTTCTTGTTTAACATATTATTATAACATTGTCCATTTTTCAATGTATCATTCAACAGCGATGTCAATTGTCAATCAAATCTTTTTGTATCGCCACCATACAACCTGAAGAAACACAATTACACCAGAAAAATCACTCGAGGTCACTCGGAAGTATAACAAAATCATTAACAAAGTCTTAAAATAAATAAGGAACCGTTATTTCGAATAAAATTAGTTATTGAACTTGAATTCAGACGAATCAGGAAATAAATATTTTTGCATCATCATTATAAAAGCATTAGATTTTCGCAAAGGAAAAAGTTACTTGAAATGATCTCAGGGATCTTAAGACATTTGAAAATTGCTAATATGCAATTTATATTTCAAAGAATTACATTTACGATTACAGAAAGCTTGTTGATACGTTGTTCCTTATTTATGAAGAAATTGGTTGGATGAAATATAAAACCGAACAAGGTTTTGAAAATTCGAGAATATTGTAATGTTGTTTTTAAAGTAGCAAAATTATTAAGGGATGAAATGAATTTTTATTTTATTCCTGCTTTCCACAATTAATGTAGAACATTTTTATTTTGCATAAAGATCCGCAGTCTGCATATAATTTTTAACTATTAGGTTGTTGCATATGAAATGTCCGGGTTTAGAATGCGGCTCTTATAAAATGTTTCGATCAAGAAAAGCTGTTCACAGTCTAAATATAGTCTATAGGTTTATTATATGTATAAAACTTTGACAAAGCCAATCCTTAACACTAAACCTTGCTGCTATCTAGCGGTTCTGCTCGGTAAGCGGCGCGCGATCGTCACTACAAACCAACATGGCGGCGCCCTTACCTATCGAAAACACTGCAAATTGCTCAACTTTAAGCAACCATAACTCCTGAACCATTGATCCTACAGGATCGAAACTTCGATCCACAGGTTCTCCGGGTACAAATCTACCAGATTATATACCAAATACATAATAATTTATATTAAAAAGGCGAAAATTTTGAATCCGGGGAAGTAAAGTTTACCTTATAGATATTGCAAGGTGAAACGGAGGAGCAGCTCGTCGTTTCAGTCATTCGGCGTAACGCACTCCAGACGACGGAATTCTGACGTGACGCATAATGCAGAATGCATTCCATTGAAACCCGTGCAACTTTGTATGCGAGCCCGCGCGTCGGCGTGCCGCAAGCTGTCGGGCTCGGTGAAATGTAGTCTTAATGGTGTTACCCCTCGACATACCAGATCATGATTTAGGTCATTGTCCATAAATCTGTGGCTGTTATTAACGGGCTCATCTTCCTTTTTCTCTTTCTGTCTCGTTTTCCATACGATACGCGCGCGCGCGAGCTCTAGGCGAACACGACTGACCGTAAGACCGCAGGCTAATTGTAAATTAATAATTAAGGGATTTCTTGCAGGAAAAAGGTAATTCCTGCTGATGAAAGTTTCAACTCAATTCCGGTGCACGGAGAATGTAAAAGGTACTCTCTGAAGTCCCGTTGGAAATTAATCTTTATTCGGAAGTTTTTTTTCGTAGGAACGTTTTTTGGCAACATGCGAGACGATGCGGGATGAAATGAGAATACGAGTTTCAAGTCTTTTCGGGGAATCTTGGACTGTTTGAGACTTGCTCGGGTAAGACAGTGACATGACTTGGGAATCATGATTTTAGGGAAAATAGAAAATATATAAAAAAAAACTTTTAAAAACCACGCTTATATTAAAATTTACACTAAAAAGGAGAAAATAATTTTTATAGACATTAGTGACTATAAATAAAAGCGTGGAGCGGTGGACTATATTGACGTAATCTTCGTGGACGCTCCGCGCTTTTATTTATACTCACTAATGTCTATAAAAATTATTTTCTCCTTTTTAGTGCATTTTAATATTAGCGTGGTTTTTAAAACGTTTTTTTTATATATTTTTTATTTTCTACTTTTTAGTCTTTACATACGAGGGAATGACTCCGAGAGACGACGTCTCTTGATGTAGTCCGGAATGGGACTGAGCTCCTTCGGTGCGAAGTGGGTCAGTGGAGTGGGGATGAGTCGGAGTGAGAACGCGTAGTGGAGTAGGGAGCGCTGGCGCGCGGAGGGGGGGTCGCTGAACGCGATGACTCACTACCGTGTGTCGCGCGGCGAGGTGTGACAATTAATATTTAAATATTTTTTTCTCCTAAATGCATGTTTAAAATTCTTTTAAATGTTTTTAAAAGAATTTTTTTTAGTATTGCATTGTCATCCAGTTCTAGGCTATGTTTATAGTTTCCAGTCTCTAGCTCATCGGGAAGTGATTTAAAATTTGATTACAATTTGACATATACAACAATAGCAACAACAATTCGGCAAGCTAATATAAGCGTGGTAATAATCTTGAACCAGAGTCAGGAGAAGGAAAGCAGCAAGGTGAGGGGAAGCAGCAAGAATTGAGGGGGAAACCCTCCCTCTGCCATTACCGGATGAGTCACGTGACATCGTGACACATGCGACAGAGACGGAACGCGTCACGTGACGCCGTCGAGGAATGGGAGAATGGCATCGTGGAAGGGTTAAGATAGAGTGAGAGACTTTATTTATGCAAAATAAAAATGTTCTACCTGAATTGCGACAAACTGGAGTGATGGGGAAGTTTATTTTCCTTCTGAATATGTTTAACAGGTTGAGAACAATATAATAGTATTTTTTAATTCTTCTAATATTTTCACCGTCTTAAATTGCACATATTCATTTTCATCATAAATGCATAAAATCCGCTGTCTAGAATGATGACTTTGAGGCGCCACTAAAAATTGCTGTACCATTATCCAAAATATTGTTTTCATTATGAAATATGTCGGTATCTAATCACTTACAGAACATTTAGGTATAATATGAGATATTATATCAAATTGAAAAAATCATAGGGAATGAGATATTTTAGGTCGGAAGAGATGTTTAATTATCGAGTTAAAATAAAAATGATTCACATAAATCACGGATGAGCATTTCTGTCTCAATTGAGATAAAACTGTTCTCATTATAGCGGCCACTTACCCCCACCAACATCGTCGCGAGCAGTGCGCAGGCCTCGCGCTGCATGAAAGAGAGGGTGATGGGAGAAGCAGGCGTTTGATGGGCCCCTACCGTGCCCATCACTATACCACAGCATTTTATACTGTATTACAAATTATGTTTACGTGTAATATTATAATTAAACTTATTAAATATAATTCAAAGAAGAAAGAATGAAATATTTTTCATTAAGAATGTAATTAAAATTCTGCAGGAAGTTCTTATGCACAGGCGGATTTACGTATTAACAAGTAAATGGTAGTTGATTTCAGTGTACGATAAAAGAGACAATTAAATTTAAGTATTATATTATCTGGATTTGTTTATTGTGGCAATCCATTAAGCAATATGCTGCGAGATATTATACTATAATTATATTATCCATATTGCATTGTATGATATACTACAGCGGGAATGGACATTTCTGTCTCGATTAAGATAAAACTGTCCCCACCATAGCGCCCATAGCCCCCAAAGACAGGGTAATGGGAGAAGCTGGCGTTCGAGGGGAGCCGAGTCGGAAGCGTGGGGGAATAATGGAGGGGGAATCTGTAGCTTGAACGCTGAAAATTCTGGCATCCTTAGGAGAAAATTGCTAGACTATGTATGTGTGAGAAAAATAAATATTTTCTGAATAGGCTGCAAGCAACAGGAGTTTAACACTAAACCTGCCAGCATCGGTCAAAATGACCGGTTCCAGATTTATGGACTGTACAATTATTGAAATAATAAAAATGATTTTATAAGAAGAAGTCATTTTTATAAGGGAACATGTACCAGTTACTTTTAAGGCTCGGTAGATTTAGTGTTAATAAGAAATTGTTTTGTTAGCCAAAGAAAAACAGATTGTACTAAATAAAATATAAGACAGTCTATTTAATTTTATGATATCCAGAATTTCCATTTAATTTTATGATATCCAGAAAATTTAATTTCTTGATATGCTTCATTTCTCAATCATATCGCAACAGCTACATCTGCAATGCAAGAATTTACACAATTTTCTTAAAACACTTGAAAATCGCTAATGAATGAACGCTATTTCATAGACCGTTTAAGAAAAGACAAAGTGTGCTATAAAATCTCTTGACTTTTGACGATGTAGAGTACTTCACGGGTGTACAAATAAAAGAAACAATACTGAAGCCTTATTCTTCAGACTTCAGAAAAAATTTTGAAATTCACTTTTTTACGACTTTTTGACCAAATACCTCACTGTACGTCAAAGACTTTCGAGATCTCTCATTCACTGGTTCGGATAATCAAGGTTCGGATAATTATTGCTTTACTGTACTTCCATTTCGGAGATTTTCATAGCTGTTAGTCCAACAGTGAACGTGTTAAAGCAGTTCAATTAATTCTGGTCAGTCCTGTATGTTATCTCGTTCCATAACCACAAATATAGTCAAGTCTAGCGTCGAAATTCTTCATCCCTGATTAACGGGTTAATAACATTGATAACGAACAATGTTAGCAAACTACAAGTTAGCCAGCAGTGTTCGTGTCGGTGTGAAGCTGGTATTACACGATCGATTTGCAGGAAGCGTTCGCCAACAGCCAGCAACATCAGAACCGGAGAACTTGATAAAACGTTTCGTCGGTGATTTCTTGCTCCCGGTAAGCTTTTATCAGTCCTCGAACTGTGGCTGGTAGCGAGATAACAACGTCGAATTTGTCGTTCGTACTAGTGAACACGTGTGTGTACGTATTACGCTGTTTCGAAGTATTTGAACACCTGCTGGTTTCACAAAAATTATGTTATGCAACCTTTCGTAGTATTCTCCCACTAATTCCTATTATGCATATGAAAATGTGTAGCAAGCATAATAATAAACACGAGGAAATTCTTGTAGGAAAGCCAGCATAATTTTGATCAATGTAAAAATGATTTGAATCTCTTTTCACATCACGTCACTTCATAAACACCTAATGCAACTTTTTCCATATATTCTAAATTTGCAAATTACGTTACTTTAGAAAAGAAAAATTATACAAGAAGGCCACAATGTTAAATTTAATATTAATGTCAAAATGGCAGATTCTAATATTTTTAATTTACAATTATTGAGATTGCAAAGATGGGTCGATGAGGAATTATTTAAAAAAATGTATGTCTCCTCGGGTTATATAATTTATAAAATTGTAGTGGGTTGAAACGAAAGTTCGTAGCGTTTTCAAATTAAAATTTGAAGATAAAATTCAGATATTTATTCATTCGCTCAAAAATAGTAACAAGTAATAGAACAGAAAATGTGTTATTGAATAAATCTATGACTAAATATCTCATTTTTATCATTGAATTTTAATTAAGAAACACTACGATCTTTCGTTTTGAAGCAACACAATTTTTTAAATAATATAACCCAAGGAGATACATTTTTTAAATAATTCCTCATCAATTCATCTTTGCAATCTCAATAATCGTAAATAAAAAATATCAGAACCTGCCATTTCGACGGGTCCCAATCTTGTTAATCGGTAAAAACATTATGGCCTGCTCGCATACTTTTTCTTTTCTAAAACAATGTAATTTGCAAATTGAGAAAATATGAAAAAAGTTGCATTAGGTGTGTATGAAATGACGTCACTGTTAGTGCTGAACCTAGTATTAAGGATAGTTGTGCCCTTATTTCTCGGCAAGTTTTTAATTAGTTTTCCGCTGCGAGTCTCTCGTAACATATTTCTAATTTCCAATATCATTTTACCCAGCACTGCGTCGGAACTGCATGCAATCACAAAGGACATACTAAGTCGCCGGTGTCATACTATCGCAAACGGGGCTAGTACTTCAAAAACTTGTTGCACTAACTCCCCACGGTGCAGTTGTTCGCGCAGCATCGAACTCAGGCAGATTAGAAACTGCGTGAAAATTTCGTCAATTTCCAAAGTTTAATATTCCCATTGTAGCGCGGCGTGTAGGGACGGCCGGTGCATTCCACGTGCATGTGCATGGAAACCGGAAGTGCTCGCGAGCCCCATGCAACTCGATCGATCGCGGAAGTTATGTAATGAGTCTCCTCGTGGGCTGGCTCCCTCAGGGCGACCGCCAAAATCTGGGTTATCGAATTCCTTTCGACGTGGCACGCACTTTCGACCTACAGAACCTAGCTTCCGGTTTCTGGCGAGGCTGCAGAAAAACTAGCCTGACCTCGATGATTTTTAAATATGTCGTAAGTGTTAACATTTCGAATAACTTTCTCCTTTGCATGTTAGTCGTGATCTGCAAAACAGACACAGCGCTCCAAAATCGCAGAAACCCGGACTAAATTCGTGAATCACTAGTGATGGGCACGATCCTTGTTAACACTAAACCTACTGACCATCATAAGCGGTAAACTTGACTTTACCGAACCCAAAAATTGTGCCTTTCTCCTACAAATTATTATGTATTTGGTATGTAATACAGTAGATTTGTACCCGGGGACCCTGCATATCGAAGTTTCGATCCCGTAGAATCAATGGTTCAGGAGTTATGCTCGCTTAAAGTTGATCATTTTTCAGTGTTTTTGACAGATAAGAGCGCCGCCATATTGGTTTGTAATTTTCGCTTGTTATTGCATTTTATGTATTTATGACGAAAATGAATTCATCAGAATTCATCAGATCTCGATGATTTTTAAATATGTTGTAAATGTTAACATTTCGAATAACTTTTTCCTTTGCATGTTAGTCGTGATCTGCGAAACAAGCACAGCGCTCTAAAATCGCAGAAACCCGGATTAAATTCATGAACTACTAATGATGGGCACGATCCTTCTTAATTGGACAAGCGAATTCATCTTTCTGCTTGTTATTGGATTTCATGCATTTACGACGAAAATGAATTCATCAGATCTCGATGATTTTTAAATATGTTGTAGATCTAACATTACTTCATAATCATTTCCGTCATAAATGGATAAAATCCGCTATGATATACTGTAATTTATTTATTTTTCGAGGTTTTCCATTTCGGTTGACGTGTCGCTTGGCTTTTGGCTTATCGATAAAATAATTGGAGCACCGAAACTTGTGACATTGTCGGTCTTCCGATAGCAAAGATGCAGACGAAACTATCAAAATCTGCTGACGCGAAACACGACTGCCTTTAGGAAATTCACCAACCAGAATTCGATAACCCAGATTTCGATGTCACCGCGTAACATTCGAAGTAAGCAATACAAGTATGCATTGCGTCCCTAGTTTAACGAGTTCGTGGCGGCAAAATTAATACGCGCACACACCAATCTCGTTTGCCGGAATCGCGAACTTCCGGTCAAACCGAAACTGTTGCTGTCCTTCCCTATCTCTAATACATATACGAGACCTAATCAATTTCATGAACATATCTCCAAAGTTCTTTTCGAATATATACATTATTATTAGACTGCGAATTAGAATGCAAAATAAAAATTGTCTACGTCTATTTCTTTCTTTTTGGAATAATGTTAATAGATTGAAAATAGTATATCGACATTATTAAATTCTTTTCTGACCTACCTACTGTTTTAAATTGCATTGTTTTTATTTTTCAGTTTTAAATTGTATCATTCTGTTCACCCAGAATTATTATATAGTTTAATTATTACGATCTATATATAGAAATAAAAGAATCATGATTGATCATAGTATTTATTAAATGTGTTAATATTCATTTTTTATTTTTTTGTATTGTACAAGACTATTTATTTGTACAGAAACTTTGAAAATGTTTCATTATTTTCTGAATTATTTGTTAAAAGAACTGTGTTAATATTAATTTTTTTGTACAAACCTATTTACTTGTACAGAAACTTTGAAAATGTTTCATTATTTTCTGAATTATTTGTTAGAAGGACTGTGTAAATATTAATTTTTTTGTACAAACCTATTTATTTGTACAGAAACTTTGAAAATGTTTCATTATTTTCTGAATTTGACTGTGATTAAAGGAAACCGTAAATTTCGAGGAATTAAATAATCCTTATATAACTATTAGAAAATTGATAAATTTTTCTACCAATAATATTTCATAAATGTTAAAGGATTAATTAAAAGATTAGGATATAGTTACTTAAGAAGTTCTTCTCGTTTGATTTCAATGCTTTAATTTAAACGAAATTGACTTTTTATAATTAATTAAGGAAAAGAACGTATAAATAAATAATATTTCTATAACAGAAGATATAGTTAAAAATTAATGTTTACTTATTAGATTACAAATTATTATTAGATAACAGGAGTTTAAATAACTGCTTGAACACCTTCGAAACTATGGGCATAGAACAGAAGAATTTAATTTGCTGGTAAAGATATAAACTTGTCAAAACATCCAGAACATAATTATTTAACAAATAGAACTCGACACCGAGCGAGAAGGTTATTTGCCCAAATGAAAAGTTACTTAAATTGAAGCATTTAATCAGGACATATTCAACAAGCGCGTACAATTTAATTAGACTCGAATAAATAGATTAAAATAAAGATTAAATTCGCCGAATTTAATATAATTGCATAAAACTCATTAAAACATATTTAGCGGTATTTACCGGATTCCACGCGAGATGAAATTATACAGTTGTGAGGAGCGAACAGACGGTCGTGTTTATCACCTGAATTATAAAATTCATGATTTAGATAACGCGCGGAAGGACCTTTGACCCGGCGAACTTTTGAAAAGGAAGTTGGAAGCGGCGAGGAGTCAGTGGAACACATTGCATAAGATGTTTCAAAAAGTAAGCACATCAATTCCAAGGTAAAGTCGTGATCCCCGCGCGAAGATCAAACTTTTCGGCATTCTTCTTCCGAGACGAGCCGCGCTTTGCCCGGCGAACTAACAAGTAGCGCAACTTATAATGTATCTGAAGATTGCACGTTCGAAACAAAACGCTCGTTTTTGTAATCGTGACAACGACGAGACGAGCCACGAAAAATCGTGTCGCGGAAAATGGCGATCGTCGCCGAAGAGGAATCACGGCGGACCATGAAGAAGTCCCCGAAAAACCGGCTGGAACTGCAGATCAACTATGGTTGACTCATGCACACATAAGCGTTCGCGTAAGACTTTCGAATTGCCCGCTTAAGCTTTCGGCACTTGTTATACGTCATTCTCTCCGTAACTGTCGCATCTTCTGCCGAGCGACATTTATAGATAGACAGCGGATTTTATGCGTTTACGGGAAAAATGAGTAGGTGTAATTTAAAACAGTAAAAACATTAGAAGAATTTAAAAATACAATTATATTATTTTCAACCAATTAACCCCTTGCCATACCTTTCCTTTTACAGTTACAGTGATTAGAACGTCTTTATCACAAAAAATATCGTATAAGAATAGAGAAAATTTGTATTTTTTGTATGGCTGCATTTATTTTAATGCTTAAATATTGGTTACAAACGAATCAAATTTTATTTCATCTAAAATGAAACGCGTAAAATTCATATTTGTTAGACTTCGTTAAAAACCTTCATACGGCAAGGGGTTAAACATATTAAGAAAGAAAACGAATTTATATTTCGCTCCAGATTGTTACAATTCACGTAGAAAATTTTTATTTGGCATGAAGATCCGCTGTCTAATAATAACATAATAGTATACACTTTATTTCAGTCTCACGGCTGAGAAATTGGACTTGGTTTACATAAACCTAACCAATGCAGTTCTATTCTCTCCTTTCCATTGTTTGTTATCTCTTTCTACTATCTATGTAATGTTATTGCACTTTGTTCTTTGGAAGATACAACATTCTTTGTAGTGCGACGAGCGTGATTGAAAACATCAAAGGATTCGTGCCAGCTCAGTACAATTAAAAATCGAAATTTCTTATTTTTTGGTTATTCGTCGATAAAACATTTACCACCGTATTCCTCTAGTTTCTCTGATTAAAATGACACCAAACACGATATAATTGCGATCATAATTACTTGTGTAACAAGCGATTTCACATTTACGGTAGAGGTGCACGAATTTCTTAAATTAATCGTAATTATATCGTGTTTGGTGTCATTTTACTTAGAAAAACGAGACGAATGCAATGGTAAGAGTTTGATTCATTGAAAACCAACCATAGAATCACAAGTATAGTGTCCATTGTAGTGGTACCGACAATTTTTCGCGATTATCTCGAAAGCTAACCCAGATCACGACTAACATACAAAGGAAAAAGTTATTCGAAATGTTAACATTTAAAACATATTTAAAAATCATCGAAATTAGGCTAGCTTTTCTGTACGGTGCACCTAAAGAAGTTTTAAGTTCTACGTCATTTTCCAGAGGTAGAAAAATGTTCTACGTCATTTGCCAGAAGTAGAAACTAGATAGAAATGTGTGTTTCCTTCTAATAATTTTAATCAGCCGAACACAGTTCAACAAAACACTCAAATTCTTCTGGTGTATTCGAAGTTCTGTTTCTGATGCATTCATTTCGGTCATAAATGCATAAAATCCAATAACGAGCAGAAAGATTAATTCGTTTGTCCAACGTGCTGCCATCTAGCGGTTCTGCTCGGTAAGCGGCGCGCGATCGTCACTACAAATCAATATGGCGGCGCCCTTACCTGTCAAAATCACTGCAAATTGCTAGACTTTAAGCAAGCATAACTCCTGAACCATTGATCCTACAGGATCGAAACTTCGATATGCAGGTTTCCCGGGTACAAATCTACTGGATTACATACCAAATACATAATAATTTATAGAAATAGGACGCAAATTTTGAGTCTGTTAAAGTAAAGTTTACCGCTTATGATGGTCGGTAGGTTTAGTGTTAAGAAGGATCGTACCCATCACTAGTGATTCACGAATTTAGTCCGGGTTTGTGTGATTTTGGAGCGGTGTGCTTGTTTCGTCTGGTCTGTCAGCGCTCGCTGCTTCCATTTTTCCTTTCCCCTTTCCTTTTTTTCAGTAATTTCTACTTTTTATCTCCATTCGTCTCGTCCGTACTGGACGCGACACGAGCGACTCTCACGTTCCCTCGATCGTAGGAAAGTTTCGCCGTCGGAAGAGAAAAGTTATCGTGCTCGACGGATTTTCAAACTTCGTCCCCTCGAGCGCTAATCGAGCCGGCCATTTCTGGATGAAAGAGGAAGTGGATTCCGCAGCCCGCGGCTCTCCAGATGCGTCATCTCCGAGATCCGAGCGCCGCAGACTCGATTATCACAATAAAATTTAATTGGCACGCCGCGCGCCTCGCCTTGCCTCGCAGTGCCTCGCCGTGCGGATCGGACCACGGAATTTAAACAGTCTGATTTTCTCCCAGCGCTTTTACCCCACTCTTCGAGGAACCGTCCTGTTCGCAACAGCACGAAAAATTTTCTCGCTTCCCGGGAAATACGAAATTTATACACGCTGCCGGCGAATAAAGCGCGATGGATGCGCCCGCGAGGTTCCACTTCGCAGGTGAAGTTAAACGGGAAAGCAACTTATCGAGGAATTAACCTTTCGCCGCGCGCTATGCGAAATTGCTTTCTCAATGGCGAACTTTTAATTGTTAAGCGAGCGGCCGCGCGGAATGAGCGAGGCCGAAACGCAACGTATGGTGTTCCGCGTGGATCAAAAGGCTGGAAACAACGATTGTCTTGAGGGGAATGTTTTCTGAAAAATGGTGAAATTCGTACAAAAAAATATATTAAAATAATCTTTAAAAAACCACGCTTATATTAAAATGCACTAAAAAGGAGAAAATAATTTTTATAGACATTAGTGACTGTAAATAAAAGCGTGGAGCGCTAAACTATATTGACATAACCTTCGTGGGCGTTCCACGCTTTTATTTATAGTCACCAATGTCTATAAAAATTATTTTCTCCTTTTTAGTGCATTCTAATATAAGCGTGGTTTTTAAAAGTTTTTTTGTATATTTTTTATTTTCTACCTTTTAGTCTTTACGTATCTTGTAAACGATTTTAATTACCACTTCAAACAAGATCTTTTGTAAAAGGGAAAATATTGTGTCATGATTAGATAATTTATTATCCCGTTTTTTATAGCCAAAATAAATAAATATCCTGTTAAATTTGATGTAAGAAAGGAGATGCAAGACTTGTATGACATGATCTACTGAATTATCATCCACTGGATGACTCCGAGAGACGACGTCTCTTGATGACGTCCGGAATGGGACTGAGCTCCTTCGGTGCGAAGTGGGTCAGTGGAGTGGGGATGAGTCGGAGTGCGCAGTGCGCACGCGTAGTGAAGTAGGGAGCGCTGACGCGCGGAGTGGGGATCGCTGAACGCGATGACTCACTACCGTGTGTCGCGCGGCGAGATTTCGGGTTCGGGACGGGTCGGGAATTCTTGGCCGGGAATAGTCGGGCTCCCGAAAGTATGATACGCTTCGGGTTCTCGAAAGTCTCCGGCAGCCTATGTCTCTTCGGTACCCCGAATCCTTCCGACTACACACGAACGTATCGAGAGGGAGAGCGGGCGTCGAGAAAAAGAGACGGCGAAACCAGATTCGAAACCAGATTCGAAACCAGATTCGAAACCAGATTCCAAACCAGAGTCGAAACCAGATTCGAAACCAGATACGAAACCAGAGTCGAAACCAGATTCGAAACCAGTGTTACGTATGCGGACGCGACCGTTGGTGACTTTTGACCCTTCCGGAGATACGTGTCGAAACAGACGGCCTATTAAAAAACAGACGGCATATTCAAAAACAGAGGGTTTACTTGGAATCGATAAAGATTAGGGCACTTGTAGGCGATGCAGCAAGTTGCATCATTTCCAAGAAATCCAATTAATCAGTAGTCCCCACCCTCGTCTAGGCCGATTTTGGACAGTATAAAAGGGCATTGCTTCTCTTCATCTTCGGGCATTGATCTCGAGAGTTTCACGCTGTACGCGTCGAGTCACGTCTAATTTCTGATTAACAAGATTGGGTATAAGTTCCTTATCAAACAGTATTATTACATTTCTTCCGGTACGAATCCCATCATGGGATTCTGTAGTAGATCGCCCCCGCATTCCTCGGTGCGTTAAAACAGAGAGAGTTAGTCCGCGACACCGCGACATCCTACACTTAACATTTGTACTGCCAATAGTTATGATTATATTATTGTGTGTCAATTTACTGGAAGTTCATTTCATTCACGCACATTCCCCTTCACATTCACCTTTGCCGCTCAAGGTGTATCTAATTCATTTAAATAAGTTACGAATCAGCGGAGCGACGACCCTATTCTTTATAGTGGCGACCCTTCGCCAGGTTCCCCAAAAATTTCATTTTTTTGTTTCGAAGAAATTTGGCAACGGTTCTCAGTAACCAAATTTTCAAAATTTCGTTGAATTTGTTGAGCTGTGATAATTCTTGAAAATTTTGCACACGCTGGTCTGTTAATCTTGACCTTTCCGCAGTTTTATTTTTTTTAACGTTGAAAATAGTGGATCGCACATATATGTGCTACCACTGCTACCGAACATAGCTGAAATACGCCTAATTGCATATAACATATTGGGAAATCGGTCGACAGATGAGTAATTGTAGAAATCTGATTTCAATACGGAATCATACTGCATTTCGATTAATTACGGTTGTAAATTGTCAGCAACAGTTTCAAAGTTTTTGGTCGGGCCGCAGAGTACTTGTTGACAGGCCACGTGTTTGACATGCCTGATGTATTGTATAAAAACCTCGAAAAATATAAAACATTTCGTATCAACATTTCGATGACGTTGAGTTAATACTTTTATACACAGGAGCATAAAAGGAGTTGATTGGTTTAACGAAAAAATTGGGTTGCGTTAAAGAATAAAGTGCAAAGAATCGGTGCATCGACATGAAAAATAAGGTCATAGGAAGTTAGGACATATTATGCCATATGAATTTTTCCACTGCCATTTTTTCATCACCCTGTATGCGACGAGTTGCATCATTGCCTTTGATGAAAAGAAAATATTTTCTAGATTGGAAATGTGAATAATAATGATTAGACTCCGGATTTTATGCATTTAGAGCAAAAATGAGCAAATGCAATTTAAAACAGTGAAAATATTAAAAGACGTTAAGAGTGTTAATATACTGCCTCTGTCCCATAATAATAGTAGCAAGTGAATATTTAAACGGGAATTATTGGCGAATGCAGCTGTAAGTTATGTTGTAGCGCAAAATTGCGAAGCCTTCAATCAAAATCAATGTTCCATGATATCTGTCATTTGTTTTGACACATCTCTCAATTTTTAGAATAACCTAATTATTATGAAGTATAACTATTTTTCTAATTTCATCCGCTGATCGAAATCAATTATTTTATTTCAGTTGAATATCAAATCAAAAGTAAGATGAAAAAAACATGTTATGCTGGAAGCAATGAAGAACTATGGCTCCAATAATTTTAATGCTTAATTTTAATGCTTAATTTTAATGCTTAATTTTAATGCTTAATTTTAATGCTTAATTTTAATGCTTAATTTTAAAGCTTCGCAGCCAAGGGATCCTACCTACAAGTTCAAAATGCAGTAACGAAATTATTGAAAAATCCAGAAACTATCTGAACACTCAAAATAAAAATTAGGAGTAATATTGTTAATTTATTGTTTAATGTAATCTAGTTTTTTGATAATAAATGTTGCGTTCTATATTTATTTTCTTTTGCTACTATTATCATGGGACAGAGGGAGTATTATTTTCACCACAATAAAATTATTAATGAAGAATATAAATTTCTATTTAACTCTGCGTCTTGCCATTGATGCACAAACTTTTTATTTTGCATAAACATCCGGAGTCGAATAATGATAATAGACACTTGTATAATAATTTTTAACACGGATAGAATTTTGAAAGAAGTTGAAAATGTAAATCTAAGGGGTTTTGGTTCGCTACGCGACGAGGAAGGGACGAGAGGAGAGGAAAAATGGAACGAAGGAACGAGCACGGATTGCCGAGGCGAAACATCGTCGTCGTCGGGGCCCGAAATGAGTCGCATTGAATCGAGGACAATTGATAGTTTTACCGGGTGTACGCGAGATGTATAATATTCGCAGTATGTCATTACCGCCTATGAATAATGTAACGCGTGGAAATGCGTTTCGAAATCGGCGGGGTTTCCGCGGCGAATCAAGTACGCGGATATATATTATATGTATATAATACAATACATATATATATATATATATATGGACCGTTTATTTTTAAAGTGGTGTAAGTCCATTTAAAAAAAGAAATAAGATATCACATAATTTGTGATTAATTTAGTATAAACTTTTTATTTGTAACTAATTAATATTTAATATCTTAAAAAATGCCAATGCTTTGTTCAATTTGAAATTGGTCAATAAAAGAAATTGCGTAGCGATTGATTATAAAAGTGGTGTAAGTCCAATTTCCATAGACATAGGTGGCGGGGTCACGTGGTTGTCACACCACAGTATTATTATGATGTTATAAAACGATGTAGACAAAATAATGAATTTATTAATTATAACGAGAGAATTTCGTTTCAACAAAAAATCTACAAAACGCAATTCAAAAACGGGTAAGAAAAAATACTAACGGAGAAAAGGTAAACTGGTTGAAAATATGTTGGATGAGGTTTTGCAAAAGTGCACCGTATAGTACTTCATATAAAACATCGATGGAGGGCACAGAATTTAAGACGTCAGATTTATCACCTACATGTCGGGCAAGACCGCCAAAATTTGAAAGAATCGCCCTGGCACCTTTGTATAACGATGCCAGTCCTATTACATACGAAAAATATAAGGATATGGAGCAGTTATTACCTTATATACCTCCTGTGCATCATGAATATTTCAAAACACTGCCACATAAAGAGCATAAATAAATAATAGCAATATCTTATGTTAAGTTTAACAATATATACATAAATATAATTAACGTTCAAAATAAAAAATACTACTCCTATTTTATTTCTTGTTATTATCTATAAATAAAATTAGATTAATATTGTTAATAATATTAATAATACAAATAATATTAATATTGATAATATTAATAATACAAAATATATATTTTAAGTGATATTTAATTTTTCATAATTGAAATTAAATGATTTTTACAATTGATTAATTATGAAAATGGTGTAAGTCCATTTACAGCCCGTAAATATATGTTATTTTAGTTAAATTCGCCTAAAAGAAATTTATATAATCAAATTACATATTGATAAATTAGTAGAAACATTGCTAGACTTGATATAATTAATCTATATTTTTGAATTGACTAATATGCTTTAATTTTCTCGAAACAACAGAAAATGGACTTGCATTACTTTCAAGATAAACAGTGCATATAATATTATATTATATACATAAATATATATATATATATATTGTTCCTCGTGTTTGCAATCCAGTATATCGCGGCGCGATTAAATTGATCGCTTTAATAACGATCGCGATGCGAAAGCGCCGCCGGAATTATTTCTCCAGTATGTTGGCTTTATTTTTCTCCCTTTCGGGCCGCTCTATGCGCGGCTGTCTCATTATTTTAGAATAGGGTATTGATCCTCGACTACTGGCTTCGACTTCATGCCGCGGAAAACACCCGGTCGATGGCGAATTTGATTTATCGTTTTCTTGACGCCTGGATACGTTGTCTTTGATTGATACGCGTCGATGAATAGCGCAGTTTGGTTGTAAATTGTTTGAATTGTTTTCTTGCTGGTTGGTTACGTTATTCTTTGCTTGATCAACAATTCCAATGATGGGAGTTATCTACTTGGAAATTCCTGTAACTGTTCTCTTAAATTTGGATACATTATTTTTCAATTCGTAAAACATTTCAATAAGGATTCTTTATTTTTATATTACTTTATTATTTTTATTATGGTTTAATACGTTGTTTTTTGCCAGATAAAACACTTCGTTAAAAATGGCTGGTCATTTGAATATTGATTTGAATGTTCTCTTAATGGTTGGATATATTTTTCAATTGATAATACATTACAATGAGAAATATTGTTTATTTGTATATTATTTTTATTATTTTTATTGTAGTTGAATGGATTGGATACATCATTTTTTATTTGATAAAACATTTCAATGAGAAGCATTGTTTATTCATATACTATTTTAATTATTTTTATTATGGTTGAATATATTACTTTTTGCCTGATAAAACACTTCTTTAAGAATGGCTATTTGAATATTGATTTGAATGTTCTCTTAATGGTTGGATAGATTATTTGTTATTTCATAAAACATTTCAATAAATAGCGTTATTTATTTGTATACTATCTTCTCTATAGTTGGACACAATATTCTTTATTCGAGGAAAAGTTTCAATGCAAACGGTTATAAGTACAGCTTAATATGCTATTTTCAAAATGTTTCATAAATATAATTTTTAATGTTCTACTTTCCAAGTTTACTTTTGAATATCTCGTACGGTAAAAATAAAATACAACACTATTACTATTCATCTAACACTATTCATTTTTAATCTATATTTTTTCTTATATTCACTAAATTTGAATAGGCCATAAATGCGTAAAGATGCACAATCCAATTATGATATTGAGTTGAATGGAAGATCTGGATATTTCAATCAAAGGTTAAGGAAGACAAATGCACATTTCGTGCAACCGAAAATGTAATGTATTAATGTCTTACGCAATTCTAAGGAATTGAACCAGTTGTACCAAATTTAATTAATTGTGTCGCGAGGTTTGCTTCGCGTAAAAACATTGTCACGCTTAATCTGCGGAAAATGAATAGATTTTAGCGGTTTAATTACTTGTATTTTTACCGCGAGCTCATTTGCCGCACGCCAGTAAAATCTAAAATTGTTATTCGTCGCCTTTCCTGGCTGGGACAATAAAAAGAAATATATAAAAGTTTCGCAAAAAGCTTCCGGTGAATGGGGTCACCCCAGGTGAGTTAAGTCTCCACCTTACTTTTTTACTATTTTTCACGGTTCACCAACGAAATAATAAAAATTTCTTGAAAATCTTACGCTAAACAGATTAAAAATGTTGAACTCGGATTTGCATTTATATTTGGGCTTTTATTTCTTGGATTTAGCGTGCACGCGTTCTCTGCTAAGTACAAATGCGTTTTGTTTATTGTTTCGAAATATTTTTGCTTTTTAAACCATTTTATATTTCAGTTAACCCGTTGCACTCCTTTGTAAATGAAACGTGTTTTTATATACATTTGGTTCCTCCTTCATTTATTTAAGTCGTATTTTTTAGTTGAAAACAAGTATAGGTTCCACAAATATAAATTACAGCAAAGTTTGAGAGCTACATTTAATATAATTAGTAAACAAAATTGTTTAAAATAAGTAGAAGTCAAGAAACTGTCCTTTGAAATAAATTTCGAATAAAACATTTAAAATAGTAGGGAGTTGTTAGCAACAAAATTGAAAAATAATTTGGAGTGCAAAGGGTTAATGGTTGTGTAGAAATAGTATTATGCTATAAATATTAGGTTGGCAACTAAGTTCGCGATCCCATATTTTTTAAAACAAAGTCATTTGTATATATTTTTTAAGCACGAGTATTTTATATCAAATTGATCGCAAAATTCAGAGTTCCCCAATGATATACAGTTCGAAAGGAATGGTCACTGAATGAGGTTATAATTATACAATAAAAGAATTATAATTGCCGAATAATAATTTTTCGAGAATTTTCCTGCTTGATTTTGATATACATTTAGTATTATAATTGGATCAACATTAATTGGTTATTCAAGGCTACCTCCGTTCTATTTCTAGAATGACTCATTTCATTGAGAGTGGGAGAGGCGACCCTGGGTAGCACAATCGACTTTGTAGTTAACGCTCGGCACATAAAAATATTCTGATCCGTTATAATCGTTTCATTAACTGAAATCGCGACGGAATCATACACAGTATACTCATTAAAATGATTATACAAACCATTACCATAATCGGTACGTTGTTTGAAAAAAAAAAAAAACATTTCGAAACTGCACTTAAAAATGCAAATTAATTCATTACTCATATGGAAATAGATAAACATGAACATGTCATGAATAATTTGCTTATTATTAGAGAGCGAACCTATTTATGCAACTTATACTAAATCTGTTCAAGAAGAATTTCTTATTGTATATTAGAAATTTAAAATTGTCACATTTATGCAATGATAACTATATAATTGTTATTATTTTATCATACATTATTTTTTAGCGTTGGTATTTATTATAAATCAATTTCTCTTTCTTCTAGATCGAATTTTTATTAAATTGCTAATTTTTATGAAGATTCGTAGTCCATTTATGTCACATACCCAAAATATAAATTTTCTGATCTAATTTCATAAGTTTAAGGTATTTCAATTTCTACATGTTTTCGAATTCATTAAATCTTTGAATCAAAAGTTTCTTTGTAATTGATTGTTGTAATTATCTACTTCTGAATATCTTGCTATAAAAATTTTAACGTAGGATATGAACATCAGGAATCTAATGTTAACAATCGTAACTATATAATTCAATATCAACGTAACCGAAAAATCAAAGAAATTATTGCTAAACGTGTACATAGAAGCATTTAATATTTATTAATTTTTATCAAAGACTCTTTTGAGGTTTCAGCAATTATAAATCGAGGATATCGGTGAAACAGTTTACAAACAACGCCCGTTTTCAATCAAACATTTCATCAAGAAAAAGTAATATATCTGTCCATCTAGAAAACAATTAAAATAGTTCGCCGACAAACTCTTTTCGCTGAAACGTTTTATCGAGCTAGAAAATGTTGCATCTGACCACAAAAGAAAAAATAGAAACAATTAACAAATACACAGTCCATTTTATTGAAACGTTCCATCAAACAACAAATAATCTATTCAATCGTCAAGAAAACAGACAAAACAATTTATAAATAAATAGTTTAATAGATTTTAATGATAAAGTGATTTTTAAGTTTGAGAATAAAATGGTGCCAGGCATATGTGATGCAAATTAAAGTGTACGTTGTGTTTTAAAATTTTTAATCTTTCGTTACCCTGTTTTACTTCGTCCTTGTTTCAGAATACGTAGTGTAAAGTGTTTCTTCGACATTTCCGAATATGCTATAGTTCTCATAAAAATTTTAATCTGGACAACGAACGATGATTGCTGAATTAAATAATAATTGTCAAATGCACTTGAGAGGTAAAGGAAAACGAACCCTGGGTCGCTGAAAAGTCCGCGCAACTTCGAGCGGGTAAGCCGAAAATATAAAGAAGCAGCTGAGATAGCATCAAAGAGAAACATTTTTTCCGAGCAAGAGCAGCGACGGAAAATATGAAACGCAAGCTCCTGAGATCTTCGGCGTAACCCAATTACCGTGCCGCCGCTAAACTATAAAGAATATATTACTCGGGGCCAATAAACTTGAAAACGACTGTTCCACCCACGCGGCCCGAGGAGCTCAATAAAAAAACAATAAAAATTCCACAGAAATCTCGGAGTAACGGGGTCGCCGGTTTAGACTCTACCGTGGGTAGTCACCGAGAGAATGCGAAAAATTTCCGGGGCAAATTCGTGCGAGGGGGTTGATTCAACTATCTAGAGAATCTCTTCTGGAGTCCCGTTGTTCGGGGGCCACCCGTTAGAATATCGCGAAGAAAAATGACATAAGACATCCCCGTTTCGACTCGGGCGCCATATGACCGTCTCTGTCTGTTCCCCTCCTCCCGGGGTTCCCCCTACCGCCGTCGATATTCTACTACCGTCATTCCTTGCCCTCTCCTCTAGGCCTGCCACCCCGTCCCGCACCCATTCGTCCGACCAAGCTACACCCCCGCACTCTCACGTACCATCACGCACACAAGCTCGGGTTCTACCACCACCATGAAGCACCAGCAGCACTACCACCACTGCAACAGCAGCGGAGGAGCAGCAGCAGCAGCAGCGGCAACGGCAGCGGGTTACCTGTGCCACCGGTAGGTACTCCCACTTCTGCGTCCCGGTGACCAACACTAATTGTAAGACCGACTCTCGGTGCATCGTCTTGTGGGAGCAAGACGGAGAGCTGGAAGAAAGGAAGAAGCCGCTGGGAGGACAGAGAGACCGGTCCGGATGGGAGCGAGAGAGGTATGCTGGCTGTCCAGGTGGAGGAACAGCGATCGCGAGACTCTGATGGTCACGGGGGCAAGGAAAGGGGGCTAGGGGATAGAAGGGAGGTCAGGAGAGAGTGGGGGAGGAGAGGGACAGTTACACGAAGCTAGAGAGTAGAACACAAGGGAGAAGGTAGCGAGAGAGCATAGTTTAGCATGGTACGACACGGCATATCCATAGACATATACACTGTGTCTATGGGCATATCGACGAGATCCGAGGGCGGCCGAGCACGACCGAGCGCCGCCGACTCGGACCCTGCGCGCTCAACCCAAACCCGAGGAAGCATAGTTGCATTTAAACTGCCATCCCACTGAGGTCTCTCTTCCGAGTAGTCTGTCGGCTGGGCCAGCTGCACTCGAGGAGTGAGCCCGAGTCTCGCCGAGTCCGCCGCGGATACCACTGCTCGCGCGTACACCCGCACTCTCTCTCCGGACAACTCGGTGTGTGACACTCGGCCTCGTCCACTTCGGTTCGGTTCGGTTCGGTTCGACTCGGTTCGGAACGGTTCCGTTTCTGTTCCGTTCTCGGCAGCGCAGTTCGTCCTCGTACCGCGTCAGGGAAACATGCGTTGAGAGACACCGTGCGCTCCGCTCTCTCTGCTACTTCGGGGGTTGCTGTCGCGCGCTCGACACCAGTTGAGGCCAGAATTCTCACCACCATCCACCGCCAGGCAAAGTGAGAAGCGCAACGATTCCCGGACAGTTTCGACCAGGTGTCGCGCGGTCTGTGACTGGTTCCGGTGAAAGAAAGATCACCCTTCGGTGCTAGATGGTTCGATCAGTGGACGTTCGATTCGAACTGTCAGAATCGCGCTCTCGGGATCAGCTGCTGATAGACACCTCTCGCTCCGTTCTCGAGGTTGCAAATTGTTCGTTGGCATTCCACAAGACCTCGTTCCCTTCCAACGGTTCGTTAGCTTTTGTGCCCAGGCACAATGCTGCTTCCTGGCCGACCTAACGCGTTCAAAATTTCAGCAGATTCCCCCCGCATTTTCTTGGCCCGCGCTAGGCCCGACGACGCAGGTTACTTGTTGACTTTCTCTCGCGGCGAGCCTACCCCGGGCATTATGTAAATCGAATTTGAATTTCTACGATGCCCCGCATCCTCCCACCGCGGCGAACTTGCGTATTACACTTTTCCAACGAGCCCTTGGATCCACTCGCCGGAATTGCTCGGCGCAGGTACCTTGATCGATAGGCCCGCGGGGCTTCGATCTGCAAATCGCTGTCCCGGTACTGTTCCTCCTCTTCCTCTTTCTTTCCCCTGCCTCTCCAGGGCGAATTTATTACGGATCCAGGGAAGCTCTGGCTTCTCTCTTCGACTTATCGATCCCGTCAGAAAACGTTTCTTTCCTCGCGGAGCACGCTGTTGCTGGCTGTTCGTGTTAATTGCTCCGGTTAATTACCCTCGTTACGTCGAGCGGATTCTCGCCCGATCGAGCCGCCGACCGGAAGAACTTTTTGCAAATTCTATTGTCTCCTCGCGACTTCTTCTTCTTGCCGTTCAGTCTCTCTTTCTCTCTCTCGCTTTGATAGCCTCGCTCGCCGGGGCAAACTTGTTATCCTCCTGTTATCGCGAATTTCAGCGGATGACTCTCGCGCGTACCTCTGCGCGTTTTTCGCGTTCCTGCCGATGTCCGCGCGCTGTTACTACGTGCTCGCCGCGACGGGGTCACTTTTAAAGCCGATATTGCGGAACCGAGTGATCGCCATAATGAAATTCTGCGAAGTCCTCGAATAATTCCCGGCGCCTGTGGCTTCTCCACCAGCCGAACGACTCGGCGTAAATTCGCCGGGACACAATCAAACTGCCAATTAATTGACGCGATCAGGTAAAGTGTATTTCCTTCGCCGGTGGCCAAGGGCTGCCAACAACGCGTTCAATATTCAACTTCTCATTTCGATCGTATTGTACTCCTCCGCGAATTATCGGGGATGGAAAGTTCTCGCCTCCGAATGTCCGTTTTCAAACCTTCCGATCCGTCTTCCGTATTCCGCAGAGATCCGGCCCGCTCCTAATTCGTAAATCGGCCAATTTTCCCCGGGGACCGTCGCGCCATGTGAATCCAAGTGTCCATTTTCGGGCCGGCGAATCGAGCGACGCTGAAACCTTCACTGCCCGGGACCGTTTGTTCCATTTTCTTCGGATTATCCGGCGTTTCTATTCATCCGAGAATCACCGAGTGGATGTTCCACATTTATGAGCCTCCACTTCGTTAAACGACGAAATTTTCCATCCTCCAGGGTCTCCGAGTCTTTTGGTCCCCCCGATTTGAAATGCTAAAATTCGGAGAAGCATCATTCCGCTGTTCTGGCTGGTTTTATATGGTTTTCTGGTAGCCCTGTCCTCTATCGGCGTCGTTTAACAAGGTTGACCTAATTCTTTGCTGGGAAATGGTAAATATGGTCCGAGGCTTTCCTGTCGTTTCTCAGACGAATTATTTCACCTATCTTCTTGACTAGTGCCATTTCTGATATTTTCTGTAAGCATCATTCATTGAACGTCGTTCATTAAAAATTGAGGAGAAATCATTTTTTTGATTAATCGTGCGTGATATCTGTGTGCACTTGTGACATTTGATAAATTGTAAAAATGCCAGAAACGTGTAATTAAATTTCCCGTCAGGAGGGATTTTTCGGAATGAATTCGTCCGTGTCCGGAATTTTTGAAAACGGTTCATGCGGGTGTGAATTTGCATGAAGATCGAGTTTATTCATATCGATTTAACTGATCATCGTGTGTACTGGTGCAGGGACAGGATCGGAGTATATCTCGCAGAATATCGCGAATACGTTCGCAATAGGTGATAATACTATTCATCCGTCCGCGGTGTGCTTGTCTACGACGGTTAAAAGTTGGGGATTTTATTAACGAGCCCACAGCGAGTGCAGTTACGAGTGTTGAAGTCATGCATGCAGCAGCGAGTCGATTAGCTGGGCCGGGGTCGGGCGAGACCACTACCAAAAGTGGACTAGTCAGATAAATTGCTCCGTCGCCTTTTAATTAGTTCGTTCGACCGAGCTATTCGGAAACTTGCTCGCTCCGTTCCTCCTGGCATTTTCTCCGGCAGCGATTCTTGGCTAAGTGGACTTTGAAAAAATATCATCTGATTAACGTATCCGCAATTTGCTATTTGTCTCGGCGGAGGTTTCGAGTTAAGCGAATAGACTCCTTTTCCCAGGATTGCAGCGGTGCGGGATTCGCGTTCACATTTCTCGGTAATACAAAAATGGGGTTTTCCGGTAGTCAGAAAAGCTAGATGAAAGATCGATCTAGGGCGCTATCGCCCTCAAAAGTCCCATTTCTTCGTAGCTATTTCCATAGCTACATGCTGTCGAATAATGCAAATTACGCCTCGTAAACGAAAAAATAGGACTTTCGAGGGTGATAGCACCCTAGATCGATCTTTTATCTAGCGTTTTCAACTACTGAAAAACCCCATTCTTTTATTATCGAGAAATGAGAACAATCCTGGAAACGAGTCTACCGCATTAAAGAAGCTCCGGCCTTGGCGACGTTGGAAGGATAACGGGGTTGATTCGTAAGGGTAAAAATCCATTGCCAGAGCTCAAGAAAATCTGTTTAACATTAACCGTACCACGACCGGTCTAATTACCGGTCTCACATTTTTATTTTATAATTATTCAAGTTACAAGGACGATTCCATTAGAAATTGTTTAATAAATTCCTTCGTTCAAGAACGTACTGTTGTAAAAATTGCGAGAAATTTCGGCGGAGGTTTCGAGTGAAAGAAGCTCCGTGCTTGGCAACGTTGGAAGGATAACGGGGTTGATTCGTAAGGGTAAAAATCCATCGGCGGAGCTCAACAAATCTGACTAGCGAATTCGAAATTTTCTATTTATCTCGGTGGAGATTCCGAGTGAAAAAAGCACCGTGCTTAGCGACGTTGGAAGGATAACGGGGTTGATTCGTAAGGATAAAAACCCATTGGCAGAGCTCAAAAAAATCTGATCAACCAGTTCGAAAGGTATTTATCTCGGTGGATGTTTCGAGTGAAGGCAGCTCCGTCCTTGGCGACGTTGGAAGGATAACGGGGTTGATTCGTAAGGGTAAAAATCCATTGGCGGAGCTCGAGCGATTACAGCCGGATGCAACGGGTCGGCGCGGCGCGATGCAGCCCGACAAATTGCAATCCCGATTCGCAGCTTCTGTAATTACCGTTGATACTTGGTTCCGTGTCGCGGGGTCGTTACACGCCACCAAAAGGTAATTTCTTACTCCGATGTAATAACACGCTCCTACGGCGCTTGTGTACACACATCGGCCGCCACTTTTGTGCAACTATTACCGCAATTACTCGTCCTCCCTGTCGATCGTTCCCCAGTCAACTGTTGCACGCGAGTTATCCGCCACTCACGACTCGATTCGTTACCCGTTCGTATCGGTTAATTAACTGCTTAACCGCGAACGAGCGCCGCGCCGCCGTTCCATACGGAAAAATCATCGGCCGCCGACTGGCCTAATTGCTCGCGACCCCGGTGCTACCTTGATTCTTCGTGTCCAACAGACTCCGAATTCGTTTCGTCCATTTTTATTCTTCGTTTATCTCGCTGCTCGCTGCTCTCAACCGTCCACCAGCTTTCGAAAATCCACGCTTTTTGACACGTTGATGGTCGTATTGATCGTGCGTGGCTGACACAATTCTTCGTCCATCTTTAATGGTACTTTGACGTCCGTCGTTCTGCCGCTAGAACCTAACGAGATTTTATTGTAATAGATCGTGACATTAGCGTTCAGCAGTTTTCTAAATTTCGATCGTGTAATTTTCTGGATATTAGCTGTAGGAATCAATTCGAAATTTTATTTCTAATTCTTTCGTCCTTCTAATTGAAGATTCATTAATTAGTTATAGGATGTGGTAAATATAAGAAATATGATGGGAATTATTTTTGACATGAAACATACTTTGCCAGTAAGTCATTACATTTTTTTCGAGTATTTTGAACGTTGTGTATAGTATTAGCTGTATAAATTAATTCTGAATCTTATTTCAAATTCTTTCATCCTTTAAATTAAAGATTCATTAATTAGTTATAGGATGTGATAAATATATGAAACATGATAGAAATTATTTTTAAGATAGAACAAACTTTGACAGTAAGTTATTGCATTTTTTCGAGTATTTTGAACGTTGTGTATAGTATTAGCTGTATAAATTAATTTTGAATCTTATTTCAAATTCTTTCATCCTTCAAATTAAAGATTCATTAATTAGTTATATTATGTGATACATATACAAAACATGATGGAAATTATTGTTGACATAGAACATACTTTGCCAGTAAGATATTACATTTTTATCGAGTATTTTGAACGTTGTGTATAGTATTAGCTGTATAAATTAATTCTGAATCTTATTTCAAATTCTTTCATCCTTCAAATTAAATTAATTAGTTATAGGATGTGATAAATATACGGAACACGATGGAAATTATGTTTGATACAGATCATACTTTGACAGTAAGTTATTACATATTTTCTGAATTTTATTCTAAATTCAAGTCTTCCATCCTTCAAATTAAAGATTCATTAATCATTTATAGGATCTGGTAAATATACAAGCTATATTATGAAAATTATATTTGATATAGATCATACTTTGACAGTAAGTTATTACGTATTTCCGAGTATTTTGAACATTGTATATTAGCTGCATTAATTCTGAATTATATTGTAAATTCAAGTCTTTCATCCTTCAAATTAAAGATTCATTAATCATTTATCGGATCTGGTACATATACAAGCTATATTATGAAAATTATTTTTGACATAGAACATACTTTGACAATAAGTTATTACATATTTTCAAGTATTTTGAACGTTGTATATTAGCTGTATTAATTCTAAATTTTATTCTAAATTCAAGTCCTTCATCCTTCAAATTAAAGATTTGTTAATTATTTATAGGATCTGGTAAATGTACAAAATTTAATAGAATTTATTTTTGACATAGAACATACTTGTATGTAGTAAATAAATAATCAACAAATTCACGAAGAAAATTAATACTTGTCTACATCGAATTTCATTAGAATTTGGATCTGAAAGGATTAAAGGAGTAATCACTGTAAGACACTTCAACTTTGTAGGTCACATTAACTTAATTACTTCGATTCTGTGGAATCTTAGGGTAGTTCGCGGATCAACGTATTAATTAAGGAAATTTGTAATGCGATATGCTGCTATCTAGCAACCTCGGTCCTCTTTCGCTGTCGGATATTTTCTGAAACTCTTAAAACAATGTTTTCTTAATCGTCTCTTTAATATAAAGTATATTAATTCTGACAAAATATTGAACTGGACCGATACGAGGGACCGGCAATGAAATTCTCAATGGAACTAGGCGAAATAGGTTATGAACCTACTTCATTATGCAGGAATCGATGTGGATGATCATGCTACATGGGTGACACAATTCTTCGGCCATCTGTAACGATCAATTCCTGTCGCGACATATTTGCGTACACTGAATTTCGCTGGGATTTGTAGGCTTTGCAATTTTGGTCTCGTTAACTAAATTACGATCAACGTTTTAATCGTGCAGATTTTAAAGCAGAACGTATTAGACCTTCTTCGGCGTCTTATACAGTCGGTGTACAAGGTGTTCGTACACTTTTTAAAATAGAATAACTTTTTTATAATTGTACCAAACGTGATTAACTAACATAGATCTACAAAACACATATTTTAAATTTTCATTAAAGGCCCAAATAAAAAAATTTTAAAGAATGCTTTTTTTATTTTTGCATGCAACCTTGTAAATTGTAATTTTTAGAAAATCTTTTTGCAGATCATTTAGTAAACCAATGCTTTTAATTGATTATAAAAAATCAGTTCGTTTGGTACAATTATAAAAAATTTATTCTATTTTAAAAGGTGTACGAGCATTTTGTACACCCACTGTATCTTTGCAACGTCTTAAAACAAAGTTCCTCTAATTACATCTTCAATATAAACGTGTAGGTGACAGGAGATTAAATTACATCCGAAGATTTCTCAATTAAATTTCTAATAGGATTAGGCAAAATAAGATCTGAAATTTACACCTTCGTTATGCAACTGTATTTTCTGCAAGAACAGCAGATAATGTCAAACGTGTAATTTCTGTGAAACCAGTCGGTTCAGTGCTGTTTACAGTTGTCTGCAATTACTCAATTATTAGCAACTTTTAAATCGATTGTTGGCAATGTGAACATCCTTGGAATAACCAGATTTCTCACGTTGACGAGCAGTTGGCACTTTCGATTTGCCATTTGAGAAGAAAACCCATTTAGGTGAAAGAATCTATGGTATATTCATAGTATTCCTTCTAAAAATTATTCTTCCCAAAATTTCGATTTCAAACTTTTCGAATCTGTTGTTAGCCAACCTATTTTGGATTTGCTTAGAAAAATGCATTATGAAACAGTTGATATTACTGTGCAGAAGTTTCAATTGCAGACCTTCCTACTTCGAAGTCTCTAGTTTAAAACAAGCACGAAAATTCACTCCTTTCTTCAGAGTAAAAGTGCTGGGCGTTTCCAAAATTGTGGTGGTGATTCTACGTGCAAAGACAGGTCGGAAAGAAGGTATAACATTTTTTTATTCCACAGTGGTAAATGTTTCGATTTTAGGTAGACATTATTGTGAGACATTAGGTGGAAAATTATTTTTAAATAATTTATTCCTCTGGATACTTGATAATTACAATTATGATATTTATTTTTTTGTTATGATGGAATTGAACATAAAAATTATAACAAACGGATGTTTTTCTTATATTTCTATATTTCTGACTTGTAGAAAGTAACGTCTATGAATATAAGAATGATGATTACTTGATGATTATGATTACTAGACCATTGCGGATCTTTATGCATTTATGGCTTCTCAAAATCTTTAAAAAAGGATAGACTATAAAGTTTTGGATCTACAAAAGCTGTCTCCATTAAAAATAGAATTTTATTTCATTCCACTTTATTAAAAATTGTCTACAAAAATTGGAAAATGCATAAACATCCGCAGTCTAATGATTACTTTTTTTAAAAATTATAATTACAGTAACTTAATTACATATTACATACCCAGAGGTCCCATCACAGCCTCATTTAAATATAATAATTTATCACTAACAATAGGTAGCAGATTGTAGCAGCTAATTTTTCTTCGACATTGCTAAGTAATTCACATAGATAAAATATACAAAAAAATTGCAGCTTGAGTATGCTTGAGTCAAAGTATAACCTTACTTTATTTACTCATTCATAAAAAAAACGCTTTTGATTACGGTTCATTTTATTAACTCCTTCTTTTAGTTTTAAACCAAAAAAGAGAAAATATTCAAACATTCAACTAGTCCCTAATGGATAAAAAATAGAAATAATGAGATGTAATTGTTAGAATTATTTGGTTCAGTATGCCTAATAATATATTTTCTCAATTAAATATGTTTTTCACTAATTGAGAAAAATTATTTTTGTCCACCTAAAATCGAAACATTTACCACTGTGCGACGCCTCGTTTTCGAGAAAAGGGAGCTCGAAAATCGGTCGAGTTCACGTGCTCTAGTATTCGCAATAAGTAGATCCGGTCGGTCATGCACAGACGCATCAGCCGATGCCTATCTAATGGCGCGCGTATTCACTGAATCTTCAAACTCGATTTACTCGAAGACGAAGCGTCGAACGGAAAAATGTCGTTCCGTTTTCCCGACTTGTTTCTGCGTGTAGTATTACTATGTATATGTATGGACATCATAAACATTTAATCCAACAAATTAATGTACATCGTAAACATTTTTACTATACAGATTGAATTTTAATTTTCTACACAGAACAATTGCAATTTTTTCTAAATTTCTTTTCTCTTTCTTTCTCTCGTCCAACTTAAAAATTCAAGATGCAATTTTCAAAGAAATCGATAAATTTTTCTCGTTAGGGGATCACCCAAAATTCGGAGCAGCTTGCAATTTTTTCAAATATCTTATTCTCTCCCTCTTTCTCTTACTGAACTTAAAAATTCCAGATTCAATTTCCAAAGGAGTCAATAAATTTCTCTTGCCAGTCGAACGCTCAAAATTTGGAGCAGCCTGCAATTTTTAAAAAATGTTTTTTCTCTCATTTCTCTTCTTTCCTTACGTCTTACAAATTCGAGCTTGTATTTCCAAAGGAGCCAACAAATTTCTCTCGTCAGTGGATCCCCCAAAATTCGGAGCGGCCTGCAATTTTTTGAAAATATCTTCATTTCTCCTTCTTTCTCTCGTCGAATCTAAAACTTCGAGATTCAATTTTCAAAGACATCGACAAATTCTTCTGGTTAGTGGATCATCCAAAAATTCAGAGCAGCCTGCAATATTTTCAAAATTGGTTTTCTCTTTCATTTTCTCCTGGAACTTAAAAATTCGAGATTTGATTTCTGAAGGAGTCAAGAAATTTCTCTCGACCACCCAAATCCGTTCGGTCCAAGCAGAGCATGGGCAATAGGACAGAACTTTCGCCTAATTTCCGGGATGGGGGACTTCGTGGTAAACTGGAAGGTTTCCATTTAAAAGAGAAATTCCTTGTCTAGTTTTAATAAGACGGAAAACGTGGTGATTCTTTGGAAAGCCTTGGCGAGTCTTCCTATTACCTGGAATCGGTCTCGATCGATAACCGGGCGCGGGTTGAAAATTAAAGAGCGCACTATTGTGAGAGAACATCGGAAGTAAATTCTCGCGAGTGATGGGAGGGGGGGGGTGAGAGAAGGAGGAGGAGGAGAATTGATGAGGATCGATGTCGGCCGAAGGAGAGACGAGCAGAAAGGAGAGAGCCACCGGCATCTTTTTGTTCGGCGAAAATCGGTGAGTACGAATGAAATCACTTTTATCGGAGTGAATTTAAAGGTCTACGCGGCGGCGAACGAACGGCTCGGCATGGATCGAGGGTTCAGGAGACGCAACAGGGTGACATGTGCGATATTCGTGTGTGTGCGGTGCACAGTGGAACAAACCGATGAATCCTATGTCAAAATCAAAGAACTTTCGATAGAAATGAGATAGAGCGATGAAATTTCTTTTAAATTAAAGCTGAAACTTTGCAGAATATGGAAAAAATAGGGAAATTATGGTACAAACGTTTTTTAACGTAGAAAAAATTCGTTAAACTTGCACAGTTTCAAGAAAAATGTGGTTTCCCAAGACCACGCGCGGAAAAATTTCTTTTTGATATGTTATGCATCATTTCCAGTAGATTTGGATTCAAGAGTCAACGAGGAATGGTTTCAGAGGGAAAATATTCAATTATTGCAGTGGCCCGCCCGAACTCTGGACCTTAACCCAATAGAGAGCCTTTGGAGAATACTATATCGCAAGGTGTACGCAAATGGAAAACAATTTGCTACTGTTGCAGAACTTAAAAGTAATATAAGACAAGCGTGGGGTAGTATAGATTTATCGACATTACAAACCTTAATTAAAAGCTATTTTTTATAAAAAAAATTTCTTTTATATTAAAGCTGAAACTTTGCAGAATATGGGAAAAATAGGGAGCTTATGATGCGAACGTTTTTTAACCTTGAAAAAATTCGTTGGACTTGCACAATTTCCAGAAAATTTTGGTTTTTCCGAAACCATGCGCGGAAGAATTTTTTTTTAACATGCTATACATCATTTCCCGTAGATTTTTTCACGCTGATTGCAAATCTGGTATCAAAATTTGTCTATCACCTCTGGATTTCGCAAAAAGTCGATGTCTGTGAACAGAACTAATGAAATCATTTTTTCGTTGAAATGATTTGATAACCCACTAGTTTGAAGGTACAGTGGCCGAAATTTCCATGGTTCCATATTTATTTCGTGGCAATTTTGGTCTATTTATAAAAAAATAAATAGACTCTAAGTATTTATGTTATATTTAGATGATTACAAAGACGTCTGAATGGTTTCGAAGCACAATGTCTTTTCATTCAAGTGATAAGTATGTATTTTTGATGAAGATTTGTGCGAAATTTCTATAGTTCCACTATAATACTTTATTTGTTTAACAAAATCAATATGTTTTATTTTATAATTGTATGTTAATATTGTATATTGCTACAATTTTTCAAAATAACTTGAAAAACTCGGTTAGTCATACTTTTAATTAAGGTTTGTAATGCCGATAAATCTATACTACCCAATGCTTGTCTTATACTACTTTTAAGTTCTGCAACAGTAGCAAATTGTTTTCCATTTGCGTACACCTTGCGAGATATTCCCCAAAGGTTCTCTATGGGGTTAAGGTCCAGAGATCGGGCGGGACAGTGCATTAATTGAATATTTCTTCTTTGAAACCCTTCCTTGCTGACTCTTAAATCCAAATCTACTGGAAATGATCTGGAAATGATACAAAAAAAGATTTTTCCGTGGGTGATCTTGGGAAACCACATTTTTCTTGAAACTGTGCAAGTTTAACGAATTTTTTCAACGTTGAACCATAATTTCCCTATTTTTCCCATATTCTGCAAAGTTTCAGCTTTAATTTAAAAGAAATTTCAGCGCTCTATCTCATTTCTATCGAAAGTTCTTTGATTTTGACACAGAATTCATCGGTTTGTCCCACTTGTCCGAGGCTTCGCTTTGAAACTGATAGACTATAAATTGCGTGCACGAGCCCGGCCAAGATTACAGAACCTGTACAGACACACCGGGGGAAGGCTAACGCAATACTTTGTTGAATAATGTGCGAGCAAATTGTTGCCGTACGTCCGTTTGATTACCGAGCGATTACAGTCCCGGCCATTCCGCGGTTCAATAAAATGATAAAGTGCGCCCGAAGAAAGTGCAATTTTTCTTCATTTCCTCAATTACTCGGACTCGCGCGGCACCCAGGATTGCTCATGTTTATGCAACACCTTGTACGGAGTAATTTCGAGGGAATCAAACAGAGATTTGTTCGCACTAAATGCTCTTAATGCGTCCACCGCCGACACGACGCGCGTAAATCAACGGATTCCGCGCACGTCTATCTGAACACGATCCTGTGTTTCGGGAAATCATTCTGTAAGTGTCGCGAAAAATGCAGTCCAATTGCTGGAATTAATTGTGTCCATTTATGCTCCTCTATTGTTGGTTCAATCAGGGTTTCTTCGAATTATTTTGTAAGTACACGAGCTTTTAGAAGAGGTCCCAATATTAATATCTAGACTGCGGATCTTTATGCATTTATGATTAAATTGATTGGGTGAAATATAAACCAGTAAAAAATTCAAGAATCTTCTAATGTTGCTTTTAATGTAAGAAAGTCGTTAAGGGATGAAATGAATTTTTATTTTGTTCCTGCTGGCCACAATCAATGAAGAACATTTTTATTTTGCATGAAGATCCGCAGTCTATTAATATCGATACTGTTAACTAATTCTGAATTTACCGAAACTCACAGCGTGGAAGTCTATCAATATTATTTATTTACGCAGTGTTTCTTAAAATTATTTTTTTTTAATTTCATTAGCAGTCCAATTACTAATATTAATAACTCACGGTATAGAAAGCTACCATTGGGTTCGCAAGAAAGTAATTTCGGTATTTTAAGGTGAAATAAAACCGAATTTCTTTATTCAAACGATGAACTTTAATCAATAAAATATTTTCTTGTTTATTCTTTTTTTGCAAAAGATCATTGAACAAAAGAGAAAATATATATATTATTCATTAAAGTAAACAAATTGAGCTCTATTTCACCTTTAAATATTGAAACTACTTTTTTGCCAACCCAATATTTATTTTATTTATTAAAAACAATGGTCAATAAATTGGTGAAACGTAAATGTGACTGTTGCACTTGAAATTGATTTGTTCAACTTTTCAGTAGAGACTTCTTTTTCAATTTTAGTAGTTATTAAATTTATAAATGAGATTAAATAGACAGAACTAAATAAAATGTTGTTTTATAATTTCACAAAATTATGTAGCATCATTTCGAGTTAAGATTTACCAGAGGGGTTGTAATTTAAAGTTATAAATTGCTGAAAATAGTGCAAGAAACGTAAGATACTTCGAAAAATGAAGCTTGTATTGCAAACAGAAAATTCTGTTCAATATTTTCAAGGAAAATCGATATATTCAATGAATATTTAATGTAACTATTGTAAAGCAAAGAGTTACTTCCAGTTATTCATACATGCAACGTTTAAATTTATTTAAATATCGCATCGAATTAACCCCCCGCCGTATCATTTTCTTTACAGTTACAGAGATTAAAACATCTTTATCCCCAAAAATGTCGTAGAAGAGAAAAGAAAATTTATATTTTTTGTATGGCTACATTTATTTTAATGCTTAAACATTGATTAGAAACTAATCAAATTTCATTTCGTTTGAAAAAAAGGCGTAACATTCATATTTATTAGGCTTCGTTTAAAATATTCATGACGAGCGTGACTCGTTAAAATACCGCATCGAATTAATGGAGAATAGAATTTTCATTTTCGAGCTACACAAGAAACGCACAAAACCTGCACTTCTTGTATGTAACATTTTACCTTGTTGATCAAACGTAAATATTTTATTCTTTTCCATGTTTGTACGATTTTCTTTCACGGCGAGTGCTCGCGTTGGAACGTGCGATGCTTGCACGAAGTCTACAGTTCGCTCATTAAACTTTATCAACCTTTTTACTATAATGAGTTTTCCGCAAGCGTGTGTAATACATATCCATAAAATTCGCAGTCCAGTATTATGAAACCAAAGCAAAACCACGTTTCGCGTACGCTTTTTTTTTATTCTCGTGTCTGTAGAGCAGTCGGGGCAAATATATGTATGAATTTGAGTACATGCAGCTGGTGCAATTAGTAGATTGCATTTATGAAATTCCTAATTCTCTCGAATGAAAATTCTAGAAAAAAACCGATATCTGCATTACTTGTACGAGTTACTACCACGCTGATATTAACTTGCCGTGTTGTTGTTGTATGCGTCAAATCTTGTAATCGAATTTTAAACCACTTCCCATAGTCCAAAATTGCTGAAATTGTGTATACACACTTGCTTCCGATGACAATATTTGCCGCCATACTCGTGGGATCAAAAATGAAAGTAAACAAAAAACGAACAAACAAACTTACTGACGGACGAAAGACAAAGACTGAAACTGCTACTCAACGGAAAAGACGATTGGAGAAGGCAAGACAAAAAAACGGGATACTAAATTATCTAATCATGACACAAATGTTTTCCCTTTGACAAAAGGTCTTGGTTGAAGTGGTAATTAAAATCGATTACAAGATATGTAAAGACTAAAAAGTAGAAAATAAAATGTATAAAAAAAAACTTTTTAAAAACCACGCTTATATTAAAATGCACTAAAAAGGAGAAAATAATTTTTTTCCTGGTTCTCCATAAAATACCGAATACCGATAATAATATTTTTCCAAAATTTTAAGCAATTTGTTCAAAATTTCTTCTGTTATAAAATTAGTGTCGGAATAGATAGAAAAATTTAATATTTTAAATAAAATCATGACATTAGTCACTATAGATAAAAGCGTGGAGTGCTAAACTATATTGACGTAATCTTCGTGGGCGCTCCACTCTTTTATTTATAGTCACTAATATCATGATTTTATTTAAGTTTATATTAAATTTTTCTATCTATTCCGACACTAATTTTATAACAGAAGAAATTTTGAACTAATTGCTTAAAATTTTGGGGAAAAATATTATTGATCAATTAACTGGATTCGGTATTTTATGGAGAACCGGGAAAAAAATTATTTTCTCCTCTTTAGTGCATTTTAATAATATAAGCGTGGTTTTTAAAAAGTTTTTTTCTTATTGTGTCGTTGTAGAAGAATATTTCAGCATTTAATGCTCAGTAATTATGATAGATTTATGAGGTTCAACTACAGGAAGGCATTTCGAAGAGTATACAGTTTGTACCGTGGCTGTTGGTCGCGTGACTCGCGTGTGGCTCATGAAGGTTTGAATTTAGGAGTCCATTGACCTACATTACATGTCCGAGCACATTTTAACGTATCCACCATACCCTGACCCATATGTTGGACAAAATGGTTTTGACGCATGAGCGTATGAGCAACATATGGCACACACGGATGCATTTAACTTATTCTAGGCCGTTTCTCGGAACGTGCAAACAGTTTTCCAATTCTATTTACGGGGACTATTAAATCTGAAGTCTTCTTTAACGTGGCCGACACGAAACTCGCGTTAGGGCCTAGAACAGTTCCATTTAACTTCATATTTAATACTTAACAGTAAACCTATCAACACCGGTCAAAATGACTGGTTCCACGTTTTTTATTTTATAGCTAGAAAAATAATAAAACTGATTTCATAAGAAACGATTGTGTACAAGATGTTTCGTTTATCTAATAACGGAAATATCTCGTGACGCACTAAAGATACGAAAAAAATTTGTTTACAAAAATTGTTCGGTATGAAGGGACCAATCATATAGTGCAATTTTTGTAAGGATTCGAATGGTGGGGGGAGAAATTTCAAAGACAAATGAATTTTTGTAAATGGAACCATATATTTTTTTTTGTCATAACACGATAGCATTTTCTAAGACGAATTCAACGACATATCAATTATTAAGTGAATAATATGTCTTCTTACCAAGAATGGACTTAAGCCACTTTCAAAATTAACAACTAGATTTGTCATGAAATTTTAAACAGCCCAAGTCCATTCGATATAATTTAAAATGCTTCAAATTGAGAAAACAATATTCAATTTATTTTATATTTCATTACAAAACTTGAAAAACATCATTTATGCAATTCAGGAAATCTTCTAACTATATAAATTACATAACAATTTACTCCTCATTTACATTTTGTGTATGCGGGAGGGATTTGAAGAGGTCATGTTGCTCTGGTGGTATATATCGTAGTAAGTCCATCATATCCTTGTATTTCGCTGTTGTAATTTGTCTTATATTTTTATAAAGTGGTGTCAATACAATATTTTCGAATTTTCTTGGTCTACCCCGACATGGTAATAAATTCAGTATTTTAAACTCTGCATTCTCATCCATTGATATCTTATAGAAAATTTTATATGGTTCATTTCTCAAAAAACGCATCCAGCATATTTTTAACCAATTTATTGTTTCATCGTTAGAATTCTTTACCCTTTTAAAAATTGCATCCTCCAAAGATCTTGTTGATATGAAATCCTCTTGTTTCATTTCATTTAAAATAAAGTTATTACCTTCCCGGCACTTCTTGATAACATTATAATAATCTTGGGGAACAAACAGTAAATTATTTTTCTTTAATGACATTTCTACGACGCCAAAATGTTTTTTATGACAGCTAACTTCAAGTGATACATGTTACAAATGGACTTAGGCCACTTTCAAAATAAAAATTTGTATCATTCTATTAACCAGCTAATCTTTTTTACAAAATCTTTCTGATTTTAAATATATTAGTTACAATTTGTTTCAGAATGAAAAGATAATGTAGAAACGTAAATATTAAAATTGCTAGCTTGATTTTTCAAAATAACTTTCAACCCACTTTCAAAATAAACAGCTCAATTTTAGTATGTGGTTTATAAACCACACTCGCAGTCAAAGGGTTAAACAACTTTCTACGTAAGATTTTTCGTGAGCTCTGTTTTAAAAAATGTTTTTTCAAAACCGAGATCGATGCGTCACTTCCGAATAGATATTACAGGCCGGAAAAAAAGATTTTAATTTGTCAGACAGTGTAATGGACGACGCTGGAACGACGCGAGTAACTAGCGAGGCGTGGAAAGCGAAATACAGTGACTCCCACTAATATTCGAATACTCTTAAAAAGACGAAAACTTTTTAAATATTGGACTATACGATTTGAACTTTTTTGGAAAGCTAGAACAATTAGTTTACTACAGGATGTGAGAAGAAATTTTTTCAGAAATTACAATTGATCGGAATTGTAGAGAAAATATTAAAAGTTGAACAACTTTTTATGTGTGGGTCTATATCGAAAATTTAAAAAATACGTTTTGTAGATCTGTGTCAATTAAACATATTCTGAAAATTTCGTCAAAATCGGTCGACGTTGCAATGAGCTACAAACGTTTAAAAATGGTGAAAATTACAATTTCTCAGGATTAAGGATTCTTACATCTTCCAATGCCTGTCGTTTTCTCCCGCATCAACCGATTTCAATTAAACTTTCACAGTGCATATAATTGACACAGATCTACAAAACTTTAAATTTTAAATTTAATAAACAACAAAAATTTTAAATTTTCGGTATAGGCCCACATAAAAAAGTTGAAAATTACAACTTTTAGCATTTTCTCTGCAATTCCCACTTTGCAATTTTTGAAAAAATTTCTTTTCACATCCTGTAGTAAACTGATTGCTCTTCCTTCCCAAAAAAGTTCAAATCGCATGGTCGAATATTAAAAAAGTTATTGTTTTTTTAAGAATGTCCGAATATTAGTGGGAGTCACTGTACATACAGGGTGGTTCACGCAACTTGCACACCTATATAACTTCCGAAGTATGCGTTGCACGAAAAAGTTTTGTATACAGAAGTTGCATGGTCTGAAGGGGGTACATTATATAGTGTATTTATTTTTTTACAGATGGAAGCGTTTCGGAGATTTGAAGGTCGACTTTGTTTTTTTAAATGGAATACTATATTTTTTATACCAAAATATGGAAGAACGCCGAATTCTGAGGAAAAAAGTATTGATCTTCATTAGCCCTAAAGCTAATAATTAACGAGTAATTTCACTTTACTTCCTGAAAATTTTGTTCGCGCCATATCAAGTTAGAACAATACGTTTTTACTCAGAATTCGACATTCTTCCATATTTTGGTATACAAAATTTAGTATTCCATTTAAAAAAACATAAGTCGACCTTCAAATCTCCGAAACGCTTCCACCTGTAAAAAAATAAATACACTACATAATGTACCCCTTCAGACCATGTAACTTCTGTATACAAAACATTGTCGTGCGACGCATACTTTGGAAGTTATATAGGTGTGCAAGTTATGTGAACCACGCTGTATATCCGGAGCTTACGAAAAACAATATTGTTGTATTAAAAGCCTCTCTCGCAGCGTTATTACTTGAAATAGGTCAAATGCCGACTGGATGTCGACTCAGCAAGAGTTAAAGAAATCATACAGGTTAGTTGCCAACTCCCGGCGAGCTTATTATTGTTGTGTCATCCTGAGACTAAAAAGACCTAGGTGTAATCCATCTTGGGAAGCTAAAAAGGATGACACGTTTAACTCCATTCAGCAAAAGCAGGCCTGTCACGTGTCACAATCTGAACATGAACGCGTCAAACTACACATTCGCTGATCCGAGCCAATCGCGTGCAGAGTTCGCGATTCACGCTTAAATATTAGCCCGAGAAAAACAGATCGATGCGTTATCGGGGTGAAGTGTGACAGCAAAACGAGCCGGAATCTTTCACGTCCTTTACCGAACAATAATTATCCTGCAGTACCGATCGTGATTTTTCTTTTTATTTATGTCAGCGAACTCAATTAGGTATTCTGGTTTTGAGTGACATTTTTTGACCAATTTTTAGGCGCATACAGGTTTTAGATAATTGTCAAAAATTGTTCTAAATTGTTCTAAATACGTCGGAACTCTTTCTTAAATCAATATTTAATTTACCTACAATTTTTAGTAATATGTATTTGTATTATATCAGTTTTTACTAAACAATAATTATCCTGCAATACTGATTGTGATTTTTCTTTTTATTTATCTCAGCTAACTCAATTAGGTATTCTGGTTTTGAGTGACATTTTTTGACCAATTTTTAGCCGCAGGCAGGTTTCAGATAATTGTCAAAAATTGTTCTAAATTCGTCGGAACTCTTTCTTAAATTAATATTTACTTACAACTATATTATTACTACATATACAGTGGATAAAAATAAGATTTAGGTACTTTATCTAGTGGCAACATTTAATGAATAGTAGATAAGATCCTACGTTATCCTTGGTTCCATCAATAGGTCATTATGCACCTAATCTGCATAGCCGTTTGCATACTACATACAAAAAGCTGTATTTTTACCGTGTTATTTCTCTCATGAAACTGGAAAATGTTAATTTTTTATATGTTATTTCCAGATAAAATGATATGTATAGAAATGATATGTTTATTTATCAAGGTTTTCTGCACAACTTTTCCGTGGCGTATTTGTATTAATTTAATTGTGAATAATAATGTAATTAAGAATTACGAAAAAAAATATGCAACGAAAAGCAGTAGAATAATGTGATAATGTTTTTTGCATGATGATCCAAACTCTGACACAATTAGAAAAGGAAATCATAATATGCATTATACAGTAACAACAATGCAAAAGCAAAATGCAGCATAACGTTATCATTCACCGAAGCATACGAGTGCAGGGAACTGATTAATCACAAACTGTGTAAACTGGATTAACAAATGATACTTTAATTATCTGTTTCCTGTCCACTCTCAGTCTTTTTCCTTCTGAACTATTGTTTTTCAAATTATGATTATACCCATCGCATCAATCTTTACCATAAGCTGAGTAGCCTGCGAATTTTATGCATTTACAGCAATTAATGGATAAAATACAAAAATCTTTCGGATCAATGTTATTGAAACACAAAATTCATTTCTATTTATCTAATTTCTGTTCCTCACAATTAACTTAACCCCTTGTACTCCGTTGTCGCCGATAATGCGACATTTGAAATATGAATTTTAAACATAAAATTTTCATTTTGTTGAAGATTCATAAACTTGAACTTGTTTTGTATAATGTAGCTAAGGAATAAATATTCTGTTTTATTGCAGCAATCGTATTTTTTTTTATTATGTGTATACACTTGTAACTAATATATTAATTGAATTTTCATAATAATTTAATGTTGTCCTCAATAATATTAAATTTTTATAATAATTAAATACTAATGTGCTGGAGATGTTGGTGTACTATATGAGTCACTAGGCTGGAGTGCAAAGGGTTAAACAATTTTTATTTTGCATAAAAATTCACAGTCTTAGTTTCTTCTACATTTCATGTAGATTAATATTTTGTTATAAATCTCAGTAGCTGCGGAATTTTTGTTATCAGTCTCATTTCCGCGTATACTCGACCTGAAAAACAAAGTGACTAATAGTTAATTGAACGTGACACGTGTTACAGATTGAAACATCTGTCATGCTTAGGAGACGTGAGTGAATCATCTATGTCCGATGAATTCTGACGTGTGATATCATTATCTGACATTGCTCCGAGATCAACATGATTTCTTGTGAAGTTGATTTCAATTTTTCATTAATTTTTTACAATACCTAGATGAATGAGTCAAATTCAGAGGTGATGTAACCAGTTTTGCCGCGTCGTCCACTATATGCCGAATACATACAGTGAGTGTAAAAAGTATTCGTACGCCCTTTAAAACAGAATAACTTTTTTATAATTGTACCAAACGACCTGATTTTTTATAATCAATTAAAAGTATTGGTTTATGAAATGATATGCAAAAAAGATTTTACAAATAATTATAATTTACAAGGTTACATGCAAAAATAAAATAGGCATTTTTTAAAACTTTTTTATTTGACTCCCACTAATATTCGGACACTTTTAAAAAGACGACAACATTTTTAATATTCGACCATACGATTTGAAATTTTTTGGGAAGTTAGAACAATTGATTTGCTGCACAACGTGACTAAAATTTTTGAAAAAAATTGCAAGTTGTCAGAATTCCAAAGAAAATACTAAAAGTTGCATTTTACAATTTTTTTTTATGTGGGCCTATATTGGAAATTTAAAAAATATATTTTGTAGATCTGTGTCAGTTAAACTCATTCTGAAAATTTCATCATGATCGGTCGACGCAGGAAAAAACGACACGCATGGAAAGATGTACGATTCTATGGATTTTAAACAGAAACTGATCAAAATTCATGAAAAACTACGATTTTCACCATTTTTAACCGCTTGTAGCCCGTGTGTATGTTAATCGATTTCGATGAATTTTCAGCATGTGTATGCTGAAACTACAGTAGATCTACAAAAGATATATTTTAAATTTTCATTAAGGGCCCAAATAAAAAATTTTTTGAAAATGCCTTCTTTATTTTTGCATGTAACCTTGTAAATTATAATTATTTGAAAAATCTTTTTTGCATATAATTTCGTAAACCTATGCTTTTATATTGATTATAAAAATTTTATTTATTATATATATTGATTATAAAAAAATTAGGTCGTTTGGTACAAGTATAAAAAAGTTATTCTATTTTAAAGGGCGTACGAATACTTTTTACACTCACTGTATATGTTGTATACATCGTAATTCTGCAGTAGATTTGATACTATGCCTTCTCTGTTCTCTTTCCTTGGCAGTGAAGTGCACAATTCTTGGCACTTGACAATTAGGTCATCGTCGGTTAAGGTATTTGTGATAGGTCGTAATTGCCTGGATCGTGCTTGTTAAGTCGCGAAAAATGACATATTTCATATTTTTTCTAATTAATGTTGCTTCTCTAGTTTGCTGCACTGCAATTAGCCCGCGTAGAATTGCTGCTGCGTCGTTACATCATAAACTTTAATGAAAGATAAAAATCGAGTGTACAACTATGATCTATAACGCTTTGTTTTCTGTCATTATAGTCGTCACCTCGTATGCACTGTAATCGGTGTATTTTTGCGTATTTATGTTCTTCATTTTTGACATTCAAGAATATATGTATAATATTTACTTGCAGTTTTTAAAATGCTTCAAAAGAAAAGAAAATTGATATTTGAATAACATTTTATTGTTTGTGTAGTATTTTTAATCAATTCTGACTACTAATATGCTATAATAAAATAAAATTGAAGAATATATTATTTACACTGCACTTGCAGTTTTTATGCAGTTTTATTCAAATTTGAATAACATTTTTTCGTTTTGTATTATCCTATCATATATGTATTATTCTTTTGTAAAATTCTATTCTATTTCAAAACCAAGACACTTGTAATTGTAAATGTGCATAAACACATAAAGTCTACTTGTTTTTCAATAATCGCTTTTTACCATCAGAGAATGAAATTTGAATTAAATTTTATCCTTTCTGTGCTATTTATAATCAATTGGCATTATTTATATGCAACATAAAATTGCATATAAAGTAAATTTGCATAAACAGACGAAGTCTACCTATGTTTCCACTCGCAATCTATTATTTTTCTTTAGCCTGGCTTTTATAAGATCATTTATAAAAAAAAGAACCTGCATAAAAATAAAAAATCAGAGTTATTTATTAGTAGACTACAGATCATGAAATTAGATCTAGAAAATATTGTATTTAATCTATTAAGGGGATTTTTTAACATTAGACTACATCGATTTTTAAAGAATTGGGAACACGTAATCTGGGAACATGTAATCTGCAGTCTGGTAATCTTATCATTACAGTTTGCTTACATCACAGTTACCAGCAACTGATTACTGTGTCGCGTAATAGCTATCACAAGTAGCCTGCTATTTTCCCACGGATCACTATGCGTCAGTCAGCCTTTTCTTAAAATTAAACCAAAAACAGTTCGTTGGTTCATGAAAACTGACATAAAAATGCACAATTCTGGTCAGCAGAATTGCATTATAATGCAGAATAGTCACAACTTGTTTAAGATACGCCGAGAGACTTATTGAAGTTATTAGAGACAGGAATAAATTGCTATTTAGCTCCTGCTCCTTGCAATTTTTATATTCTATAAAGTCAGACAAGCCCTTATTAGAACTAGGGTCAACGAACAAGGATCAATAATCTGTAATAATTAAAAATAGTTCTTGGAAATGCAAACTCGCATAAAGATCCACAACCCTTGCCATTAGAACATGCTATATAACCATCAATTGATGGAGATATACCTCTGTAAACACAAAAGATAGAAGAGCTTGTAGCTTACTCATTGACTGACCCTCGTAGTTATAAATGTTGTAAAAAAAAATGAGCCATTTAGCGCTAGACAAGTCCTTATTGGAGAACAAGTCTTCTTTTCACTTATTGCATCAAGATCCACAATCCTCACCACCAAAATCTATGACCATCACCATAAAAAAAGACTCCCTCAAAGATAAGTCATTTAACGGCAAGCTCTTGTTAGAGCCAGGGTCAACGAAGAGAGATCAACAACAAACAAAAATTGAAAGTAGTTCTTGCAAAAAAAAATCTAGCATGGAAAGCCACGGGTCTTATTGAACCGCGAGAAAATCAGCACAACTGTCTCGAGATTCCGTCAGAGACAATCTGAAAGCCCTTATTAGAACCAGGGTCAATGGACAGGCACCAATAAACCGTAAGAATTGAAACTAGTTGATATAAAAAAGCTTGCATGAAAAGTCCACAATCCTCATCATAAAAGTCTGTGATGATCTCCATCAAAAAAAGACTCCCTCAAAGATAAGTCATTTAGCGGCAAGCCTTTGTTAGAGTCAGGGTCAACGAAGAGAGATCAACAATAAACCGCAAGAATTAAAAATAGTCGATATAGAAAAGCTTGCATGAAGGTCCACAATCCTCATCACCAAAGTCTATGATGATCTTCATCAAAAAAAGATTCCTTCAAGTCATTTAGCACTCGACAACCCACTTTAGATCCAGGATCGACGAAGAGAGATCAGCAATATACAAAAATTGAAAGTAGTTCCTGCAAACAAAAACTGGCATGAAAAGCTACGGGTCTGATTGAACCGCGAAGAAATCAGCACAACTGTCTCGAGATTCCTTGAGAGATGAGTGGTTTAGCACTCGGCAAGCCCTTATTAGAGCGTAGGGTCAACGAGCGTGGATCGATACGGCGAATGATGTCCTTAATCCGGCCGTTCGAACGAACGTGGATCGCGGGGGCCGGCCGTTACAACGAAATTACATCACATTTGCGAGGCGGCTGCTCTCGGGCTTGTTCCATTGCGCCCCGACACTTTAGAACTTGAAATTATTTTGAACGAGCACCTTACGCGGCTCGCAATCTGCTGCGTGCGCGCGGGCGAGCAGCTAAGAATCCGCCCCTCCTCCCCTGCGCATCGCGGAGTTATAACGGCGGTCGTTGCAAAGGCTTCGGGAAACGCGAAACGAAAAGCACCTCCCGGGAAATTGAATCGACGCGCACTGCGCACTGGTAAATAGATCTCATCTTTCTCCCTCTTCTCTTCTCTCTCCGTCTCTCTTCTGTCTCGTCGCCCTGTTTTTCTTCGGCTACTCTTCCTTCCCTTGTTTTTCCTTCGTCTCTTTTTTTCGGCGGTTAGGGGACGAGGATGCAACACAGAGGAGGTGAACAAGGGCGAACAAAATGCGGACGGAAGGAAGGAAATCCAATTTGTTCGGATTGCTAAATGTCTCGCCGGTTGCACGCGATGCAAACACCCCGGGTCAGCATAATCTCGGGAAAGTAGCAAAGATTAGAGGTGAAAGGCGCGATTACCCGATACCAACCCCACGGCACCACCATCCCCCGAACGTTCTGCAACACGATTTTTATCGGCCGACGAATTCGATTGAGTTATCGGCCCCGGATCGGATCACCTCTGTAAACGTCGATACTTCTTGATAGGGATCGATGGGGATTGAATTCATGGCAGACAAATTCTTCGGGGCCAACAGCTTTTCCGAAACGCCAAAAGTTAGCTTCGTCGACGATCAAATTCGGAGCTTGTGGGCGCTCTTCTATTTCTATGGTTCGTGGTGGCTGTGGAGCTTGTACAAAGTGTAACAAAATTTAGTGTCATTGTTTTGGCAGATGGTTCTACACCTTCGGATCGGTGGAGATTTGTTAAAAGAAATTGCCGCAAAATTGTCTTTGACCTTGAAATTCAATGGGAACCAAACTTTGGTTCCAAGTTGGATTTGTCCCCCGAACAAGTCCCCCAACATTTGAGTTTGGTCCCCATGGTAAGTAGAATGCGATACAAGCATAAAAAAATTTGACCTTGAATCTCAAGGTCAAAGTCAATTTTGCGGCAATTCCTTTTAAATCTCCACCGATCCGAAGGTGTAGAACTATCTGTCAAAACCATGACACCAAATTTTGTTACACCCTGTACATTCGAGATTTGTTAAATAATCTTTTGGGAATTTGTAATATTTACTGAGATGAAGTATAATAGTACATCTTTGTTTCTATCGTGAGTAGTTGAGCTTTCTTTCCGGTGCGGAAGTAAATGCACAATTTGATATTTGTGTGTTGATTTTGTAAACTTTATAACAAATAATATTGCTTCGATTGGTTGAATTTTTTGAGATGAAGTATAAAGAAATTTTCGTTTTTGTTGCGAGTCTTAAACTTTCTTTTGCGTGTTGAAATAAATGCGCTATGTTTCAGTGTCATTATATCACAGTTTTGGTATTATTAAACTGCGTATTTTTATGCGAAATAAAAATTGCTCGAATTATTTGCAAGATGCACGGCCTACATTAACATTTATTTCTTTTCTTAATAATGCTAATGGGTTGGAAATAAAACAACAATATTTTTACCATAAATGCATAAAATCCATAGCCTAGTTCGAGTTATGCGTGTTTGAAAATATTCGTGTTTCGTTATAAATAATCTAGAAAAATTATAGATTGGAGTATGTATATGTATATGTATAAATTTTCCATAGAGACTGGAGATATTTTATATATTTCACAAAATCATATTTGTTATAATACTTCACCCAAGTGTAAAAATTCAATTTTATTTTTATTGGAGAATTTGATATTGATCCTAAATATGCAAAGAGATTATTAATTTATATTAAATATTATCAGGAAGATTTACACAATAATTATTTCGCCCTATATTTAAAAGAATGTAAGTCTCTAATTACATCAAATCACTTCTAAAAAAAAGAATTGTGTCCTATTTAGTTCGAAAGATAATACTCCGCCATACATTCAGCTACAGTCTTCACTTATTCTACGTAGAGTCATAAACGTTGTAGCAGAAAAGTTTATAAGCTTCTAATGCGCGCTAAAGAGCTTGTCTTTACTGCAATTTTCATGCAGTTTGAGAAGTTCGAGTGAACAAGGTAAGCTAATGAACCGATGAAATAATTCTATGCCACCTGTAACAGACTTCTTTCCATGCTATAAGCGTGAACGAATCAATGAAATTGGATAAATAATTTAATTACACCTGCAGAATACTATTCAGAACTTTGAGCCCATTGATTGGACTCGTATTTAGTTTCAACAATTCCCTTACAATAAGTAACTCAATTACAATATTTAAGTAATTTTTAGTTGGTTATAAGTAGACTGCGGATCTTTATGCATTTATAGCTTTTGAAAATTTTTAAAATGGCTAGAATTTAAAATTCGATAGAATTTTGTACAATTTTTATTTTGGATCTACAAAGGATGTTCCCATTAAAAATAAGATTTCATTTCATTCCACTTTCTTCAAATTTGTCTACAAACATTGAAGTCTAGTTATAAGATAATACTGTAATGTTCAATTAATTAGTATTGTGACATCAATATTAATAGTAATATTACGATTGCAGTTACTTTGTTTAACAGCAGAGAGATTTTATGCATTCATGAATTTAATAATATGTATGGTTATAGTATTTTCGACTTGTTCAAATTATTAGAAGAAAAAATACATTTTTATTTTGTTTCTACTTCTGGCAAATAACATAGACAATTTTTATATTTTCTAGTGACAACTTATATGTATTTAGTTGCCGTATGTCTTTTAATAATACTCAATTTCACAAATGTAGATTTGACCATATTTTTTTTAAAGCGTAATAGTGATAATAATAATTGAAACAGATTGCAATAAGTAGACAGCAGATCTTTATACAAAATAAAAATTTTCTGCCTGAATCGCAACAAACTGGAACGACATAGAAATTTATTTTCTTTCCTAATATGTTTGATAGGTTGAAAATAAAATACAGCAGTATTTTTAAATTTTTCTAATTAATAATATAGGTTGAAAATAATACAACAGTATTTTAAAATTTTTTTACTGGTCTTGCTGTTCTAAATTACACCTACTCATTTTTGCCATAGATGCATAAAATCCGATGTCTAGCAATAAGTATTCCAACATTTATCAAAAGTGGATATGACGAGTTTCGATATTATACTACTCATTATTATCGTGATGTTAATAATTACTTGTAGTGTCAATATTGCTATCGACGTTACCACACGTTTGCAGTAATTTTGTTTAAAAAGTCGACGGAATATTTGTCCCGTTTCGCTAAAACTCCGGCCTAACGAATTCATTTAATCATTTGCTTAATCGCCGAACGGTCGATGGTGAGATTCAACTGACCCAATTACGTAGCCGATCAGTTATCGAATTATCTGTCGGTTAGTTTCAATTTTCACAATATCCCTTGCGACAGAGGCGCATTACAAAATGATTCGATCGTATTCACGATAGTTATTTACGTCGGATATGTTCGCCGTGAGTGTTCGTTGCTCGCCGTGCTGATTCGTTCTTTTCACTTTTATAAATGAAATCTGCCCACGTAGCGTCTTTATACTTCATCTTAGAAGGTTCCACCCACTCGAGGCAAATATTGCCTGGTTGCCGCATGGTAAACTAGATTTCTCATTTGATGTCGAAAAATAAGATGCAGCTACGTGGACGTATCTCTGCTTCGCTTCGGAACGAACGAATGAAAGTAAATGATTCCTCCGGAACGTTTCCGCGGAAATGTAAAATAAATTCACGATCTTCGGTTAGTTTCGAGCTTGCGTTTAAAAACTCCTGCTGCCGAGAATTCTGCGTTACATCTACCAGAAGTGCATGATCGTGGCTCAGACTGCAAATATTCTACATTCTATTGTATGTATATTCTACATCTATAAATATTGTATTGTTAATATTAATACTATATTATTCTATATTCTATAATGTATTCTCTATTCTATATATTCTATATTTTCGATATATTCTATAGATTCTATATACTATAGATTCTATATTCTATAGATTCTATATACTATAGATTCTATATTCTATAGATTCTATATTCTATATATAGATTCTATATTCTAAATTTATAGATTCTATATTCGATAGATTCTATATTCTATAGATTCTATATCCTATTGATTCTATATCGTATGGATTCTATATTCTATAGATTCTATATCCTATAGATTCTATATCCTATAGATTCTATATCCTATAGATTCTATATTCTATAGATTCTATATTCTATAGATTCTATATTCTATAGATTCTATATTCTACATATTCTATACTCTATATATTTTACATCCATAAATATTTATGTTATTCGTTTCTTTTAAATCGAAATTCAATTTTCTTGTCACCAACATGTATCAATTTTCTCGTTCATATACTATCCCTGGCAGACGATATTCCCTCAGCAACCACCCCTCTCAAGGAGACCCAAAATTCTTGGGACAGCCTATAGATGATCCTTGGAACCTTCTTTTTTCAATCCTATCGCACGCGACCGTACTAAGCAGTCAGATTCCCAGTTTCCGTATCGCTTCGCGGTACCGTAATGAAAGTAATATGAATTAGAGCGCGAAGAAAACAGCGCCGGGACGAGGGACAAGGCGGTTCAATTCAGACGGCAGTCCTTTCTCCCGTTTCTAAAGATCTTTTGTCGGTCAAGAGACGGAGGGGCCGGTAGCCGAGCATTTGCAACCCTATGGATGCGTCTCGTCGCTGCACACTATATCTTACCCCTCTCGAGAGCAGCTCCTCGAACCAATTGGCAGTCCACGCCAGAAAAATGTCGAGACTCGAGCCAGCTTTTACACAAATTCCCCTTCTTCGTGGTAGCCGTCGCGCGTGCCCGCGTGGGCGCCATGGCGTATGACCATTAAGGTCATGGGGTCAAAGTATCTCGAACCTGACATTCCTTCCCACGAACGATTCGCCGCACCGTCGAATTTATGAGCGTCTACTGCCGTTTTGGCCCCCTTCCTACCTACCACGATGGCTCGCGTTATCTCTTGGCTGATGAGACTCACGATTTGGAATGATTTCACAGCGACGGGAATACTTCGCTGAACACTTTGCTACCCGGGGCGATGGCGATATGGGTTTTTAACGTCTGCGCCTGCTGACGAGATTCCCATTAATTTTTCGTTCACCCGTTTAGACCTATAATATAAGCCGTTTATTTTGAAAGTGGCCTAAGTCCATTTTCGAGAAAAATCAAGCTAGCCATTTTAATATTTACATTTCTACGTTATCTTTTCATTCTGAAGCAAATTGTAACTAACAGATTTAAAATCACAAAGATTTTGTAAAAAAGATTAGCTGGTTAATAGAATGATACAAATTTTTATTTTGAGAGTGGCCCAAGTCCATTTGTCAGTTGTTTGATGTTAAGGTAGTAGCCTCCAGCAGACGTCTAGATCTCTAGCCTCCAATAGAGATATTAAAGTAGCTTTAACGTGGCTAAAAATTGTCCAAACTGTTGAACATAATGTGGAAATCATAGACCATAAATTCTTAGTATCAGGACATTCGTTTTTACCGAATGGCAGAGAATTTTGGTGTCATTAAAGAAAACATTAAAGAAAAATAATTTACTGTTTGTCTCCCAAGATTATTATAATGTTCTCAAGAACTGCCGGGAAGGTAATAACTTTATTTTAAATGAAATGAAACAAGAGGATTCCATATCAACAAGATTTTTGGAGAATGCAGTTTTTAAAAGGGTAAAGGATTCTAACGGAGAAACAATAAATTGGTTAAAAATATACTGGATGCGTTTTTTGAGAAATGAGCCATATAAAATTTTCTATAAGATATCGATGGATGAGAATGCAGAGTTTAAAATACTGAATTTATTACCAAGAAAATTCGAAAATATTGTAGTGACCCTTTATAAAAATATAAGACCAATTACAAGAGCGAAATACAAGGATATGATGGACTTACTACGATATCTTACTTCAAATCCCTCCCGCATACACAAAATGTGAATGAGGAGTAAATTGTTATGTAATTTATATAGTTAGAAGATTTCCTGAATTGCATAAATGGTGTTTTTCAAGTTTTGTAATGAAATATAAAATAAATTGAATATTGTTTTTTCGATTTGAAGCATTTTAAATTATATCGAATGGACTTGGGCTGTTCCAAATTTTATGACAAATCTAGTTGTTAATTTTGAAAGTGGCTTAAGTCCATTCTTGGTAAGAAGAGACATATTATTCAGTTAATAATTGCTATCATTTTAATAGGAATTGTAAATTTAACTCTCTTAGATACACTTAAGGAGTGTGATACATTGGTATCCTATACATATATTTTTAATTTCATTGAAACGCGAAATATCTCAATTTAAACTTAAATGGACTTAGGCCACTTCCAAAATAAACGGCTCATATAGGTTTACGATTCTGTTCATCAACAAAATTGTACTGACGTACTAGATCAACTTTTAATCTTCATTGTGCGTATAGTGGTGCAATCGCACCCTAAATTAATAAAAACGTACATAAAAGTTGCCGAATGGAACATTTCAAAAGTTCTCTTAGGAATGTTATCTGCGACATGTTTGACAAAGAGGAATTGAAATTTTTCTATTTTTAATTAAATTTTTGAATCTTCTCTGAAAATTTCACAAATTGTGGTCAAAGTGTTTTCTTTACATTGTGCACTAAAAACGTGTAGGGGGTGTGATTACACCCTAATTTGGGGTTAACATTAGAATATATGTACGCAGAGTGAAGGTTAAATTGCATAATGGCACTGGAGAAGGAGAATATATTTTTTGTGTTTATCTGATGATTTTCAAACTATTTAAGTATTAATTATTAATTATTTTAATTATTTTAACTATTAATTATTTTTATAATTAGACTGTGGATCTTTATACAAAATAAAAATTGCCTGATCCAACTGTATGAAATCTTAACCTTTATTCAATTTCTTTTTAAAACTTCTTTAAATTTATTTTTACAAATAGCAAGATTATATTGTAGATTTTGATATTCTAGGATGATCAGAGATTTGTTTACATTTAGGACATAAAAATATGCGTTGGAAGTTTGGTTATTGATATAAGGGTTGAAAAGTCGAAAATGATATAACTCCATAGTTAAATGCCTCTACTGTTCTTCTTCTTTTGTATTAGACCTATTTTTATTATAAATGCATAAAATTCGCAGTCTGGTTATATTGAAAATTCTATAAAATTCTGATTGGATTAGTTTCAAGTCTTAATAACTTCAGTAGAATTGATTGATCATGATCAGACGTGTCAAGAAAATATTATTCTTTTTTTTTACTTATATCCACTTGTACCACCCATTCTGGAACACCCTATATATTAAAGCAGATAGAGAAAATTCATAATACAATTTTCTTCATGCAGTGGCACTAAACCTAATTATTACGAAAATTTATTTGAAACGAAAACAAGTGATGCATTAATTAAGGAATGGACTCATTCATTGTTGGAGTTGATTCATGCGAGAATACTCGATTGACGAACGACAATTCCAAAATGGCTATTAACCCTGGATTCAAAGCTCAATTGCGAGCTATATTGAAATTTTTATAATTAGACTGCGTATCTTTATGCAAAATAAAAATTGTCTGCGTCGATTGCAAGAAATAGAAACTAAATTGAATGTTATTTCTTTCTTTAATGATTTTAATTGAGAAAAAATCATGTATTGACATCTTCAATTTCTAAAATGTTTCAACGATTTTGAGTTTCATTTACTCAATTTTTCTATAAATGCATAAAGGTCCGCAGTCTATTTAAAATACATACATACTTTTAAATACTAGAAATGCTCGTAAATAATAGTCAATACATGTAACCATTCACTTACAAAATAATATATAACAAATAGTGTTGCTCAATATAAATTCAATGTATAACATCAATTTCTAAATTACTTAAATATAAATTCTCACATGATAAACTCAAGAAATGGGACTTGTATCAACTCAATACGATTGTGACAATGTAGATGAACATAATCAGGTAACAGTAATAACCACACTGCAGATTTCATGCGATTATTTACGGTTAAATAATTAATTACCGTAGAAAGGTCAGACTGATTTAGGAGCGGCAATCTATAATTTTCAGCTTGTTAAAATGATTAAAATAAGAATAAAATACTCAGCTCGAGTCTCTTGAAATAGCTGCAGACAATTATTTTGCATGAAGATCCGCAGTCTAGTAATAATATTGAATGAGTTTAGAAATGATTGATCAGCAAAAGCTCCGACATTGATCAAGTCTCGTCCATCAGAATAGTATCAGCGATTCCAGCAGCATCTGAAACCAAGATAGCGACTAATTACATTTTCCGGTAGCCAGCGACCTGGTACGTTGATGACGCTATAGTTTTTATTTATCGAGGGGATCGATAAACGGGTCCTCGAAGGTCGAAAGGATCCAGGAGACGGAGGCGGCGGCTAGGTCTCCGGAACGTGGAGGAACTACGTTAGGCGTAACACGCCGGAGAAGATTGGCAATTTTCGCAAAATTAAGCGAATTGAATCGAATTATGTCGAGCCGGTGACGTCAGCCTTGTAACCCGCTGAATTGGCGAGAAATGTGACTCTCTTGCGTCGTCGCTTACACATCGATGACTTTACTCGTCTTGCCTGAGAGCGCCCCGTAAGAACACTTGCTGATGAACCTCGGGTGCATGGCCGATGATTAATTTTTTGCGGAAATTCGCGTCTCGTTTGCGGACGTCAGGGATTTCGATTCGATGTCGAGCGGTTTATTTTGATGGATCTGGGTCGAGTTTAATGGGTCGGTCTCTCCGCAGGGAGCTTCGAAATTGTGAGCTTTAATCATCGCATGAATAAACGTTAATGAATGTCAATGGAAGAAATTGTAGCGACGCCATTAATACGATGACTGGAGCTTTCATTCCTGTCTTGTTTCTTAATGCTACTCATCCTTTCATCGTGTTTGATCAATTGATGCAGTAGCCGCATGCATCGTATCGATTTCATGCGGAACCAAACATTTTTCGTGCTATTATAATCATTTAAATTGTACATTCAGTCAATATCAAATTATATACAGTCAGCAGCATAACTGATCACACACACTTTAAATCAGGATAACGTTTTTATGAATGGACCAAACGACTTCCATTTCTCTGTAAGGCTAAAAGAATTATTTTATTACAAAAAATGCATTTGATCGGAATTGTGAAAAACGCAGCGCAGTTTTTTGAGTAGTTACTAGTCAGAAGGATAGTTGGTAATTATTCAGAAAGTACCACTCCTCTTCGATTTTGAAATTTAAATATGTTATAGATTTTGACATTTTGAACAACTTTTTCCTTTTCCAATATAGGGGGTTCGCTTTTAGTTTTCGAGATATTCGCATTTTCGTATGCCTGGTAGGCCGGCCCTCTCCGCCCCCTACCGCGACCTAACCACAACTCACTTTGTTCGCATGATTTACTAGTTCAAATTCTATATAGAATGCAAAGATTATGCAATCAGAATAAGTTTGGATTAGGTGGTGGAGGAGAGAAAATTCAGGAGTAGTCTTTCAAAATTGAAAGCTTATATATGTATGACGAGATTGAGACCCTGTTTTCTTACCTCCACAGCATGTTTACAAAAAAAGGTACTCTCTCTATAACTTATTCTATACGAATTTTGGTAAAATCATGGACTTTTATCACATTCATCATCACGAGTTGGGAATTATATAAACTCGTTAATAAATATTCAAGAATTCATCACAGTTACCGAACTTAGTGGTGATTATATATAATAACCGGCAATTATACATAATCGCCGGATTAATCACATTTACCCTACCATAATCTTGACATCGTCATGGCTTAGGGCGGTTTTCGCCGTATTACAGACGAGGGTATCTATTCGGATTGACATTGTTCTTGAGAATCTTCTTTTATTAAATGATCATAGGTGTTTGATTCTGTTCTTAAAAGTAGTCTGTTGTTTCACGACAACAATTACTATTGAAAAATGTTTGAAGAAATTCTCCAAATGTGAATAATGAGTATAAATAGCCATCGGTGGCTGACGGTGGAAGAATGATCGGTGTATGGGCCCATGACCTCGCCCAGCAGTTCGTATCACCCTCGGCTCCCTGAACGCAACCCGGAAACCGACCACAGCGACGTCGCGAGAAAATAGATTCCGCGGCGATTTTCGTACGGAACAATCCGCTGGCACGAAGAAGTGACTCGCAATATTCGCCACCACTAATAATTCCGAATACCCGCTCGAATTGATTGAAAGAGGCCGGGACTGTATAAATTCCTCGTCCGAGGAACGCCGGCGAAAATCAATAACCCAATCGGACAAACTGAATTCCGAGCTGAAAATAAATTCATCAAACCGGCGGCGGTGGCTGGAGCTCGAGGTGGAACAAAAAAAAGCTAGAGAGAGAGAGAGGAGAAGAGAGTGGGTTAAAAAAGAAGGAAGATGGCGGCTGCCGCCCGCATCGGTGCGAAGGAACAATGGAATTCGACGCGGAGAGCCGTTTGTTGATCGAAAAGGTCAGAACGAGCTGTCTCGGGGAAGGCGTTAATTGACTTTAAACCACGATGGTTTACAGTGTCGGCGCTGCAGAACGGCGGATAGGAGAGAGCCTGGGCATCAGGGAGGACGGGGTGTGCGAAGTCAATTAGCATAGGCACGAAGTTTGCGGCTCCAACGCGAAGCTGCCAGGTGACGAGGGTGGCTCGAGGAAGAGCAAGGGTGCTCCCGGAAAAGGGGTTCCGCCACCGGCGGAGCTGGAGGGGGACAGAGGAGGTATGGGTGGCAGCAAAGTAGATCAACTGTCGACTGAAGAGAATGTTGCAGCCCGGAGGGCGTTCCGCGTCGGCGTCGATGACTTTATAAAGTCATCGCGTCCTCCATAATCGGCCGACCCCGTGGAATTTCGACTGTCTAATTGGTGACTATCGAATTATGCCGATACGTGATTCTTCATTGGTAAGATTTGGTATTCAGTTTTGTTCTGATATAAGACGACGACGTTTAGTTCGAAATAAGACGATCTTCGCCCCGCATAATTAAAGAACGACAGGTTTTTCGTATTCTATCCTTTCTCTACGAAATACATATGCACGTCGAAAACGTCATTACTCGATACAGTAAATCTTCTATAGTTGCAAGAGCCTCGGTGAGGTTTGTTTGCACAGTTCATAGACGGACACTATTTCTGTGAGCTTCAAAGACCGAGCCGAACGTAGAAAAGGACAGCATGTGTAAAGAGAGATCGCCCGCGGCCGAAGCGACTGCGACTCTCCGTGTCTCTTTCTTTTCCATACGCTGTCCTTCCTTGCGCCCGAAACTTTCATTGTCGATTAAACCGCTAAATACAGTTGAAATTATATCGTGTTTAGTGTCATTTTAATCAGAAAAATGCCAGAAATAAATTGGCGAAAGTCCCATAAAAAGATAATGAAAAATAAAGAAGTTTTGTAATTGGTGTTCCTGTTATTCAATGTGCAGTTTTGTTCCGATATAAGACGACGTTTAGTTCGAAATAAGACGATCTTGACCCCGCATAATTGAAGAACGACAGGGTTTATCAGATTCTATCCTTTTCCTACGAAATATGTGCACGTCGAAAACGTCATTACTTGATACAACTTTCTTATTGCGCGTGGACTTAACTTACTGACTGAACCTACTCTTGAACCATAAGGGACATTCGGATGAAATTTCCATTAAAATTCATTAAAAAATTATGCCTATATGCTGCTGGTAATTATCGTAATAAATATGTATATTTTTTGGTCTTAAAATTTTATTGTCTTAAAATAATATTTCAAAATAGATAATGTAAATCAAAGATGTCTTTGGTTAAAAATTTCTTCGTATTTCTTGACATTTGGTCTTTATATGAATATTTCAAGAAATACAAAGAAATGAATGTAGACGGAGTGCCTTCGAAAATATGTTTTAAAAAATTCATAAATAAATCTATGAATCGTCCTGACATTTCGCGCCGACCATAAACCTGGCAGTTTAGCGCAAATGTTCTTAGCATCAAAGCCGACGAGCGATTTCGCTTTACGCGTAGAAACCATAAAGTGTGTTATATTTCATTGGCGCAGTGGCGTGATGGCCGGATTTTTCGGGCGAATTTCATTATTTGCTGTCCGAAATTTTCGCGAAATTAAGCACCCGCGATTCGAACGAATTCGGGCAAATTTGTATCGCGGAATGGACGTGATAAAATTTTAGTTTGCAGTCGGCGCCGTGCGGCACGCCAGCCGAAACATTACCTCGGGAAAAGCTCGAGTATGGAGAAAAAAATGTATGGCCGACGGTATAAACCGGTTTCCGGGAAAGCGTGGAAATTCTGTTGTATTTCGTGTGATGGGGAGATTATAAAATATAAAATGCGCGCGCGCGCGCGTCGGTGCACACAGGCGCGCATCCGTGTGCAGCTTTCAAATTTTCATGCCGCTCGCATAAATACGTATGTGTGTGTGTGTGCGTGTATTACACGCGGGGCGTGCAACACAGCGCATCCACATATAAATTGACTTGATAGATGGAGTCCACTAGATGGGATATGAAATCGAAGCATAAATTACGGGAATGAATGGGAACCGAAACAAATATCAATGGAAATACACCGATTCATCTTTATAGATCGCGGACGACGAGCCGATACAGCAGCGTGTCGGCTCGTGCGTATGCCCATCGGTAGGCGTTAATTCTATCGAAAATTCCGACCGGTGTTTAAATCATCATATCTCGGGAACATGAGCGATGCTCGTTTAATATTTAGCATTTTTCACTTCGCAACGCGCTCAACTTTCCGTACGTTTTTTTATTTATTTCATGTCGCGCCGGTAAATTACTATTATCGATTACTTCGGTTACGTTTTGTACACCAAATTCTACCGTGATCAAATTACTCGAGCCACAGTATGGAAAATTGATAATATCGCCGCAGCGATGCCGGAAGCATTTTGCAATTTGCCAACACCAATACTTCCTGAGAGAATCATTCAAATTCCCAGTAGGTATAATTGAGTTTCAATTTTTTAAAATTTTGTTTCAATTCGGTATAGCTAGACTGTCGTTTAATGTAAAATTAACAACTTATACAACTGGTACTCATTTTTCGATTGACCGTTATATGCATGTATTAGTAAATATTGTTTCTTAATTTTGCTATTGTTACGCAACATATTAATTTTTCGATTAACCATTGTATTACGGACTCAAAATTTGTGCCGTTCTCCTATAAATTATTATGTATTTGGTATGTAATCCAGTAGATTTGTACTCGAGGACCCTGCAGATCGAAGTTTCGATCCTGTAGGATCAATGGTTCAGGAGTTATGCTTGCTTAAAGTTGAGCATTATTCAGTGTTTTTGACAGGTGAGGACACCGCCATATTGGTTTGTAGTGATGATCGCGCGCCGCTTACCGAGCAGAACCGCTAGATGGCAGCACGGGCACGCGTTAATGCTGATAATATAAAGCCGGTATTGCGATTGTTGTTTGAATTTTGGAAGACATTGCCACGATGTTGCGTTTTCACTGGTCTGGGTTAGGTCTGGGTTAGGTTTCTGTAAATATTTTTCACGATATTTCCTCTCAAACATTTTCTGAGATATTTTCTCAATGTAGCGATATTACTGTGTGTTCGTGTTGCCATCTAGCGGTTCTGCTCGGGAAGCGGCGCGCCATCATCACTACAAACCAACATGGCGGCGCTCTTACCTATCAAAAACACTAAAAAATGCTCAACCATAAATCCTGAACCATTGATCCTACAGGATGGAAACAAATACATAACAATTTATATTCAATATGTTTTTCGATCGTAATTTTGATAATCAATGTGTGATGATATCGGCGCACAGGTTCGATCAGTGATAAAAAAAACAAGCAATTTTGCAAATTAATTAAAGACTCAACGTTTCAATCCTGATGTGGATCATTCTGAAGAGTAAATTTTGCGTCTGAAAAATAATGTGAATATAATATATGTTAACAGAAAAAATTAATATGAAGATACCGAATAAACCATTTTTACACTGACTTGCTATATCTGAAGAAATACATTTGAAAATGATTACAAGTGAACTGATTCCATGCCGGTAGACACTGAACTGAACCAAGTGAAGGTTACAAAGCCCAGAACATACATAAGAACGACGTATTCAAAATTGGCCAATCAGAGCCAAGTGATCTATGGACGCTAAGTCAATATTAGGCGGTAAATTCAAATGCCAATAGAATCTGTTTTTCTCATTAAACACACTACAATGTACCATCAAAATTTTTGGTACTGGAAAATTGACATTCAACACATTTGCAACGAAATTGTATATATAGCTGAATCTAAATTGTGAAAGTTATATACTGTATAAGGAACTTCATCATAACGACATTACTGGTTCAGTAATGTAGCGTAGTAATCATGAATCTTAGGTGTTTCGTGAATAGTTTCTAATAATAATCTTTGTTGTAAATTAGATTCTTTGTCAACTACCTTAACGTTCTCGAAGTCAAATGCATGGTCGAACTCTACTGAATGTTTCGTCAGTGCTGTGTGTTGTGAAGGAGACAGAAAAATATTACGTTTATGTTCAGTTAAACGTGTGTCCAGATGTCGAGAAGTCTATCCTATGTATGTCTGGTTGCAACCTTTACAAGGTATTTCATACACTACGTTACAACTTTTTAGAAGTGGTAATTTATCTTTTATGGGTGGAAACCATTTCTTTAAATATGAAGGTATTTTAAAAATGGTATGAATCCCAAATTTCCTGAAAATTCCACGTATGTCCATAGAAATGTTTTTAACAAGGGGAATGACTGTTTGGATTGAAACGTTGAGTTTTTAATTAATTTGCAAAATTGCTTGTTTTTTTTATCACTGATCGAACCTGTGCGCCGATATCATCACACATTGAACATAATAATTTATACGAGAGAGGCACAAATTTTGAGTCCGTAGTAAAGTTTAACCGTAAGTAGTTTAACGTAAACATTGTTACTTAATTATGCAATTGTTACGCAACCTATTAATTTTTTGATTAACCATTGCATTACATGTTGGTAGATATTGTTACTTAATTTTGCAGTTTTTGTTCACCCAGTACAAATTTTTTTATTAATCATTGTGCGTACGTATTAGTAAATATTGTTACTTAAAATGGTAACTTTGAATAGCAGTAAATGGCTGTTAGTTCCTGTTTCGAAAGCTGTAGAAATGCTATTTTCCTTTTTAATACATTACCGACCGGTGATTACTGCATAATTTTGAAATATTTATGGTACATGGCTAAACACATTTTAATGGAACCTTCAATATCAACAGCAATTTTCATTGAGGACTAACAAGTCACCCTCAATAATTAAAAGAAAATTTGCTTTTGGTACAGCAGAATTATTGAAAATCCTATTAATAGGCTTCCGGTAGGTAAAGCGTTAAGAACCTAAATTTCAGGATTTGATTGTATCCAAGTAAACCCGTTAATCTATGAAAGTGTATATTTAGTATGTTAACGAATGCATACACACCAACATAGTTAGAATATTTAAGTATACATACTTCATGATACTATCTGTATTCGAGTATTTTAACACGTACGCAACTAGGGTTTATCGCGGTAATTGTCTCCACAGTTGTAACTCTCTGCTAAATGCAACTTGTCACCTTATAAAATATGAAAGAAGATACTATCTGAGACAGGTCATACATTCCAGAATATCACACTAGGTATTATAACTTTAAATACACACAGGTGTAAAATTAATTTGATTCTATTTGCAGACTTGTAGAATTATGGTCGTCACACATACATCGTGTGGTTACCACGCAGACACATGTAGGCGACACACGTCATCATATAGTAGGTGATCAAATTATTAGAGCCATTTATCTAATCTATACTTTTTTATCCCGTGACGAATAATATTATAATGTTGCTAAATGTGTACATGAGCATTGATACTCCATAAAACAATAATAAGAATGCAGTGTAGTTTCCATTTAACAATCGACTGTTTTAATATGGAATTTTTAAACCATGTAAGTTTCTCCAACAATTTAATTATCCATTCTATATGACAGCTGCTAACGAACATTTTAATTTTTGAGTATTTGAAATAGGTTAAAAATATAATGATTAACATATTTAACTCTCGCAAGGTAAGGTCTAATAACAAACACATAAATAGTAAGGTGGGGTCTTTTAGACCCCGACAAATGAATTTCATAAATAGCCTCGTTTATAATCAATTTGGGATAAAGAATAACACAGGATAAAAAGTAAACAAACAGATTTAATTTTATTCATATTAAAATTCTTTTCAAAAATCTGAAGCTGGGATCTCCGAGACCCCACATTACCTTGCGAAGGTTAATAATATTAAAATATTAATTTAAGTCTCTGTTCGAGCACCATGCGCGCCACAGTTGCGAATATATTACTGAAAACATGTGCATTACATTCTCTTTAAATTTTTGACACGACAGAAATGTGTTTAAAACCAGCGCTGAATCATCAAATTCTTTTCCATCTCATATTTGACGGATTTGCTGAAACGCGCAGAATTTTAAATAAACTTGCGGAACAGCTTTACATTTTTATTTCGATATCTTTTATGTAAAATATGGATTATCTCTTTTGAGGGACGCTCTTTCTCCGTGTAACGTTAACCATTTTATTCGTAATTCTTTTCGCAAATGGATTTCTGCTTTGACACGAGAATAAAGTTATCGATGCATTACATTCACATTTTACATTGCAGAAATCAATTAAAGATATTATGCTTATATTCTATATACACAAATTTATATTCCTAATATACATTTCAAACTAAATTTACATTTATTGTCACTGACATAATTTTTGCTTTGTAAACCAATATCTTCATTAGTTATTATCTATGAAGTGCAGGACAGTTAAAACAGCAATAACTGCATTAAATTTAAATTATGGGTTTAATTAAAAAATTGATTACAGATCTCTTGGGATTTTGTTGCACGCTGTTGTGGCACTTGTGAATAATCATGTATACTACTTTCTTATGACTGAGTCGCAATTCTTCATGCATTAAAACATTTGCAAAATAATTCAAATACAAAAGAACATTTACAGTAAACCCCATTAACAACTAGACTGCAGATAAATACGCAAAATCAAAAAATTCTTCATCAATTGCAAGAGATAGAAACCAAATAGGATTTCTCTCATTTTTAAGTAATTCTAACAGATTGACAATAATCGACGATATTTCAAGAACGCACAAAGCGTGCTATAAAATCTCTTGACTTTCTATAAATATAAATATGAATAAAAAGAAACAATACTGAAGTCTTATTCTTTAACAAAATATTGAAATTGACTTTTTTCCAACTTTTGAAGTTGCAAATATCCGGGTAAACTTTACTTTACCGGACTCAAAATTTTGGTCTTTCTCCTATAAATTATTATGTATTTGGTATGTAATCCAGTAGATTTATCCCGGAGAACCTGCAGATCGAAGTTTCGATCCTGTAGGATCAATGGTTCAGGAGTTATTATTATTATTAATATAAGTTATTATTTTAAACAAAAAACATCGTGGCCATGTCTTCCAAAATTCAAACAACAATCGCAATACCCGCTCTATATTATCAGCATTATCGCGTGCCCGTGCTGCCACCTTGCGGTTCTCCTCGGTAAGCGGCGCGCGATCGTCACTACAAACCAATATGGCGGCACCCTTACCTGTTAAAAACACTGCAAATTGCTCAACTTTAAGCAAGCATAACTCCTGAACCATTGTTCCTACAGGACCGAAACTTCGATCTGCAGGAACCCCGGATACAGATCTACTGGATTACATACCAAATACATAATAATTTATAGAAGAAAGGCACAAATTTTGAGTCCGGTAAAGTAAAGGGCAGCCAAAAGAAACAATACGAAAGTCTTATTCTTCAGACCCTTAACTAAGTCGGACAGCAAAGATTGTACTACTTACACAAAATTTTGAAATTGACATTTTTCCAGCTTTTTGAGTCAAATACTGTGCGACTCGAATATTTTCATAGACGGATCTGCTAGAAAATTAAAAGGACGGATCGTTCATAATAGGCGCGACGTTATTTGTTTGCCGAGGAGAGATTTGCGCGGAGTGTACCCACCGCTGAAATATCAGCGACCATTTTGCGAAGGTTTACGTCCATTTCCGGCGGTGTGTAAACACATTTCTGCACTTACAGCGCGAAGATGACGTTGATGGGAGATGTAGTTTCACCGGAAACAAGGCGAGGATGAAACCTCAACTCGGTGAGCATCGCCGTATGTTGTGATTCAACACCTTCTTGCGTAAATACTTCCGTTCAACCTAAACACGCGCACGTTAATACACACCGTGGATTTACTAAACTCCGTTCCCACTGGCGAAACGATTTCATAAAATATGGAATATGTCAGCGGAACTGGAAACGTACGTTCATTTCGCTCGAATTTCACTGGGGGAAAAAGATGTCCAGACATCCTCTAATTCTCGCTCACCCCCTGCATACAGACTCCTCTCTAAATCAGAAATTAAATTCTTCGCCACTTGCTGCAAAAATGTCATCACTAGACTGCAGATTTTATGCATTTCTTGCAAAAATGGAAATTAAAATAATTTAACTGAATATACAGGGTGGTCCGTTTAAATAAGGCAAAAGAAAGAAGCACCCGGCAATATTTAATAGAAAATCGTAAAAGATCAAATAAGAACACAGCAATACTTTAAATGCAACAAATCAATCATTGTACAACACAATTTCTACATAAAGATATTGTTTGCCATTATATCATCGATGTTTTTTGATACGTAACTACATTTTTTTTATTGCATCGTGTAACGGATCGAAAAATACATTCAGATATGTATAATAACATGACCTTGAAATGACCTTGATCTTCGGTTGCTCGGAGCAACGAGATGAGTCATTTCAAGGTCATGTTATTATACATATCTGAATGTATTTTTCGATCCGTTACACGATGCAATAAAAAAAATGTAGTTATGTATCAAAAAACATCGATGATATAATGGCAAACAATATCTTTATGTAGAAATTGTGCAATGATTGATTTATTGCATTTAAAGTATTGCTGTGTTCTTATTTGATCATTTACGATTTTCTATTAAATATTGCCGGATGCTTCTTTCTTTTGCACAGTAGTATTATTATTTTTATATTATATTGTTTATTTTAATGTGGTCATATTAACAGCTAGGTCATTAGTGACCACATGATTTACAATCAAAAGTGTTTTACATGTTACGTATATACGATGGATCCGGGAAAATATTTGAACACTACGAAACATGTTCAATATTTGAACTTTGATAATTTTGTTAAAACAAATAGTGAAATAATAAATTTGGACTCGTTTTAAAGCTCGAAACCTCTACTTTGACACGCTATTACTTATTTTTTATCTAGAATATGTGTGCAGGATGAAAGACCGAGGATTTGTAATAGCATAAAAAATAATTTACGATTTTTATTACTATGGTGGACCGCTTATATGGTAGAGTTATTATAATAAATGGAAGAAGCCAAATATTTATACCAATGTGAACATTGGTGTAAATAGTTCAAAAAAGGAGATTTTGACTTATTTGTTAACAAACACGGAAGACTCTCAGATTTGGAAACGAGCGAGTAGTTGCTTTTCTTGAAGGGAGACTCTTCTAAATGATCAAATGAGTTTGCAAGACAGTTGGAGACAAAGTTACTATTTGCAATCATTCGGCAAGATGAGCAAATATTTCCCAGCAAAAAATTCGCGGAACGTCCCGAAGTGCTTAACAGATGAGATGCTCGTTCCGCAGGGAAGTCCATTAACTTCTCCCGAAAGCATCACGTTCGTTTCGGGCGGTTAACTAGGCGTGACCCCTTACGAACGGCAAACGACAAGGCCACGATCACACGAACAGCTCGATCGCGAGCCTCAACCCCCGAAGTTTCGACTTCTTTAAACAGCCCCTGTACCGCCCGGGGGCAGTGGACGAGGAATATTGCTCCGTACATTCAGCGATCATAGAGTATCCTTCATCCGGAGTCCTTTATTCCAGCGCCCCGTTCCTTCCCGCGAAACCTTACGCTGGAAACCGACGCGACGGTTACAACGTTTTTATGGGACATGCCCCCTGGAGAGAATCCGAGTGGGAGGGTGCAGATTCATCCGGGCTCGTTTAGATACGACTGCTCCGTCAATTCAGATACACCGAAATTGCGCAAACCGGCGGGCATAACCGCGGCAGTAAAACCTTCATCGTGCTTCCACCGTCGCTGCCAACCCCTCACCCTATGACCCATCGCCACTGCTACACCCCCATATACTCTTCCCGATACCCTTCTTCCTTCTTTCTCCTCTCCTCGACCTTTGAACACCCCTACCCCCGTCTTCCGCGCTTGTATTACATGCTTACTAGCTCCCCTGCTTCAAGCTTTACGTTCCTTCGTCTCCAGAGACCGGAGACAAAGATGTCCGCCATTTCTCGCGCGAATCAAACGGTTAAGGGTGGACGCGCAGCGCCAGGCCGGCGAAAGATTTTTTTATGGGACTCGTATGGCATAACGCGGCGTTTACAGTGCTCCTTTGCTGATCCCCTCATAGGGCTTTTCAAATGTCCGATGTTATAGAATGCTCGGTTATGGTCGTTTCGATGGCTGCTGGAAATGTACAGTGAACGTGGAACTGTCCGGAGGCGTCCTTGATGACTTCATTCATGACCAGAACTCCGGCACATTTTATTTATCAATTTTTCTGCTGGTTTTGTACCTTGCTCTTCGAGATACTGTCAGGGGTAGAATCCAGCGGACATCCCTAAAGAACTGTTTTAAAATGGGACTAAACGACTTGAGTATCTTCTGAAGTGTTGGAAGGATTAGTTTACTAGATAACGTGTAAAATAATTTTTTGTTGAACTCGGACCGCTTTAGATAGAAATGTTATACTGAATCATCAATAGAACAAGCAAATATATTCCGAATTATGCCATGTGTGGACTCGTGTTAATCAGAAAAATGCTACAAATACGTCTGTAAAATTTTCATTAAAAAATAATTAAAAATAAGAAAATTGAATTAGTATTATCTCGTCGAATTGTGATATAAAAAACTAAAATGAATCATTCTCATATTACAATATTAATCTGGTTACATATATATAATTAATTTAGACGTGGGGATTATTATACATATAAATAAATTCGTATTCATTATGAGTGTAAATAATATACCAACAACTTAAATAATTGCGTTTCAGTGGAGATTGTTTCCCAGATAGCACAGAGACATCTTAAAGACGCCTGCCGCAAGACATTCGGACGTCTGAACGGCTCCCGAAAGTCTCCTGAATGTCTTGTGTTACAAAACGGTACGTCTTAGAGGCGTCTTTTAGGCATCTTTTAGGCGTCTTTTAGGTGTCTTTGTAGATGACATCTCCGAAAAAACATCTTTAAGACGTCTTACTTCAGACGTAAAAACGACGTCTCCAAATAAACGTCTTTAAGACATCTTACTTCAGGTGTAAAAACGACATCTCTAAATAGACGTCTTGAAAACGTATTGAAGACGTCTTAAGGACGTCTTTTTTTATGTTCAGATTTAAAAACGACGTAGAACAGACGTCTATGAGACGTCGGGTGCTATCTGGATTTTAATTTCCAAAGCAGATTGTTTCAAAAGGAGATTGATATTAATTTCCAGCAATAAATATTTAAAATATGACAAGCATTAAATATGACTTTCCTCAATAACCAATCAGGACAGTATTGTTCTTTCTAGACACGATTGTGGGAATCGTCTGGATCTTCTGAAGAATTTAAGCGCTTGTTTGAATTTCGAGGGTAATTTAATAACTGAATGTTGGTTCTGGGAGAGTAAGTGGTTGTTGAGTTAATATTCCTCGTAATTATTTGTCAGTTCTGTTTCATTAGCCATAGAACGAACATCAAAGGCATATAAAGTAACCCTTGGACTAATTAAAACAGAAATTGTAGCGTTTCTTGTATCCAATTTTCCGTTACGCCTCTGTTTGAATATACAATGAGCGGCAAAAGTCTTCGTCCATAAAGAACACTTAATTATACATCAGAGTAGTGAAAACTATGAATATTTTCCGTGCCATTCACTTTTCAGTCTTTGTACAAATTTTACGGAGAAAGAGAAAATAATAACTAAATTTAATATGTATACATTTAGATATTAGATCGAGTGAGTACTTCTATTAATTAGATCAATATAAAATATTAGTATTCAGTCCTGTGAATTCAACACTTAAAGTATGGACTGTCGTATTGCCTTTTTTCAATAATGAAATTTTCAATAATGAAATTTTCAATAATGAAATTTTCAACCATGGCTGCCACAATGTATATCCAAAGCTACATCACCAATCGAACCAAACTTCTGCAAGTGTCTTCAGAACATGTATGAGTATTGCTGATAATTAGACAGCGGATTTTATGCATTTATGACAAAAATGAGTAGGTGTAACTTAAAATAGATAAATAAAAACATTAGAATAATTCTAAAATACTATTATATACTTTTCAACCTATTCAGCATATTAAGAAAGAAAATAAACTGCTGTTTCTCTTCAGTTTACTGCACTTCAGACACAAAATTTTTATTTTGCATAAAGATCCGCTGTCCAATGATAATACAATCATGCTAAAATATATTTTTTTCTAATTTTTAGAGCCCCTTAAAGGGTAAGGGTTGAAAATATAACAGAGAATAGACACATATAGAATACAGTAAAAAATTGATGTAATTTTTTTTCTAATTTTTGGAGCCCCTTGAAGGGTGAGGGGATGAAGATATTAAACATATGAAACTCTGCAGGCTATAATATAGAATACAGTAAAAAATTGATGTGATCACATATAAACAAAGGTCAGTTACACTCGTATAAGAGGCTTGGTAACGACAAGGCGAAATGATGGAAGCCATTCTACAGGCAGGATTAAGGTTCCCATGAGCCCTTTTATTATCGTCTTCAAGAGTTGCTGTCTGTCATTTTCCGTCTCCGCCCTTCGCTAGGGCGTCGGCGAATACTCGACATACTGAATCGACCAAGATTTCAACAAATTTGATCTACGAGATTAGCCAAATGACTCCACGTACTGTTCGAGGAAGCTAAGTTACAAGCTTCGCTTGACTTAATTAAAATTGATCAAACTAAGTTTTACTCGTCGTTCAATATTGGCCATTTTCTGCCATCCTCCAGGCCATTTTACCTTCTTCGACAATTTTCTGTATTTTTTCACTGAACTCTTCCCGTCCAACGTGTAACAAGAAAACGTTTAAACTTTCTATTAAATTAAGTAAAAATTTCAAAGTTTGTTGCAGAGTGAGTAAAACTTGTAGAGATTTATTGATGGGTTTATTAAGCAATTGTTTTATAAGAGAGGGGTGTATTCAAATTTAGTTAACCTTAAATAAGTTTATCATTGAATTGATGTTATATTTCATATTTTCTTTTTAGTTATGCAACAGCACGTAATATAGTTAATTTATAAACACATCTTTATAGACATTTTCAAATTACATAAATGGTACATTTATTTTATAAATATAATTGGTTAAATTGTAAGACTGCTTTGTCAGTGAAATTACCATAAGAATAAATATACCTTGCTATGCAAAATTATAGAAACATTAAATTTCTGTCGAAAATTTATCATCTGCGGTATTTAAACATTTATAACTTCGTGATAAAGATTCACACGACAATCATTTTGGGCTCGTTTTAAAGCGCTAAGCCTCTACTTTCAGACCCTTTATTTAATTTCAATAAGTTTACAATTAGTTTAGACTAGATCTAGGAATCGTACATCAAGTTTTGAAAAATCATTGTAAAGAGGAGACTCCTTTAAATCCATGATTATTTTAATAACGAAAGTTCTTAATGTAAATAGAGTTGTTTAAAACTAATAACTCTGAAAATAGAAGTTCTAAATGAGTCCAATATGTTTGTCACTTTCATCAATTTAATTTCTCTAATTTTTCACACTGGTGCGAGATATAGGATTTCAATTAAGATCGAATTTGATCGTAGGAGACAACCCTCCCTAAAAGAAGTGCCGAAGGTTCTTCGAAGAAATGTGTATAAGGCAGGACATTTATTAAGTTTCCGCGCAATTTCGAAGTTTAATAACTTTTCACATATGTACGTGTCGCGCGAACGAACTTGAAGGATCGTTCGGAGGAACAATTCGCGAACTTCTCAGCGGCGACGTCTCCACGGGCATCGAAATCACTAATTTTAGAGGCATTGCTGCGGTGATCCCTGTTGAACGTCTCCGCGAAGAGATCCTTGAATTGAATCTACTATATTGATTGGTGCTAAGTGGAATAGTTTAGCAGTCATTCTGCGCGCGAATTTATGAGGCCAGCGATTTCACTGACGGTAATTATTAGGCGGATTTTATGCGTTCGTGGCGAAAATGGACTGGTGAAACATTCAAAATGTTCAGAATTGCTGATATACAGTGTATATTATTATTATATTATTGTATATTATTGTATATTATATTATTGTATATTATTATTATATTTGTTCAAAATCTCGCAATTTCGATCCCTGATTTCTAGAGCCAATTACTTACTAGAGTAAACGTAAATATAAGTATTTTGCCCTGAATAAATCTGTACAATTCAATAAGAATATATTCTGGTTGGCGACAAAATCGTCAATCATTCTCATATTTTTATAATCTCAGGATTTGAAAAAATATTCTTCATAAAAGGTAAAAATAAGACCATTCTTCTTCTATCTCAATCATCAAAGGACTGTTGTTCACATGATTGTATATTCTTTATATTGCTTTAAATTGCATAGGGTGGAAGTTTTATTATTATTTTACTATTATTTTCTAACGATTCTTTTATGGAACTTTTATGAATATATCCGAGACACTTTGCTGATTAAAATGATACCAAACACGATTCAGTTCGGATCATAGTTATTCGTTTAATTCACGAATTATTCTCCGTTGCGTGTTTCGTGTGTAGACAGTTCAATCTAAAACGACTAATATGCAACAGGACTCAATGCACAAATCAGCGATGATTTTATGTTGCACTTCCTCTGTCCCATAATAATAGTAGCAAGTGAATATTTAAACGGGAATTATTGGCGAATGCAACTGTAAGTTATGTTGCAGCGCAAAATTGCGAAGCCTTCATATTTTCAATTTTTAGGTTAACCTAGTTATTACGAATTATAACTATTTGTCTAATTTCATCCGTTGATCTAAATCAATTGTTTTATTTCAGTTGAATATCAACCCACTGTAAAAGTAAGATGAAAAAAACAATTTATGCTGGAAGCAATGAAGAACGATGGCTTCAATAATTTTAAGCTCACGCATATAGGGAAAGCAAAGCTTCAGCCAAGGAATCCTACCTACAAGTTTAAAATGCAGTAACGAAATTATTGAAAAATCCAGGAACTATCTGAAAACTCAAAATAAAAATTAGGAATAACATTTTTAATTTATTGTTTAATGTAATCTAGTTTTCTGATAATAAATGTTGCGTTCTATATTTATTTCTTTTGCTACTATTATTATGGGACAGAGGGAGTATTAGGTTTCGAGGGCCACGAATATTTTTTTTTGTAAATATTTCCTTATATCGATCGTAAAATTGTTAATAAAAAATATATTAATGCCATCGGCGCACTGGTTCGATCAATTGTTATTTAAAAGCAATTTTGCAAATTACCAATTAGCTTCAACGTTTCGATCTTAATTTAGGTCATTTTCAAGAAATAATTGCATTAAATAACAATTGATCGAACCAGTGCGCCTATAGCATTAACATATTTTTTTTTGTATTCAGAACACATCATTCAATGCTTCCCCAAAATGTTTACACACATTATTTCATGATAAATTAGGAATAATATTAAAATAAAGTACGATCGAAGCGTGAAACCGCAGTATGTAATCGGTACAGTAACCCAACAAAAATTCCCGAGTCCCCAAAATCAGGAAACGAAAGGGTCCCCAGAACAATCTGACGAAGGCTGCAAGATCAAAGTGTCAACGGCCAGGTCAAAGTGAAAAAGTCAGACGGTAACCATGCCGTTTCGGGGGTTCAACGATCAGCCCATTCCAATCGGAGGCTAAGACGCAAGCTGGTGAGCCTAAACGAGTGAGCGGTACCCTAAACGAGTCCAATAGCTGTGGGGCAGAACCGAAACAATTAACAAGGAGGGAAGAAACTAGCGAGCCCCTAAACTGACCTAACTCTGGCCAGAGTCGTTATGCGTGATTTCGATCGTGTCGCTGGAATCCTCCCTCGTCGGGGCGGGCTTCTCTCGGGCTCGGTAATTGCTGCTCCGAAACAAGCGCGATAGGAACACGGTCGGAAGACACTTCTGTCCTTCGGTTCTTTTCCGAGAAGGGTGGAGACAGAGAGAAAGAGAGTGAGGGGAGGACAAGGCTGCAGGCAATTTGAATCGTCCGTCTTGTTAGCGCCGATAGGCAGAAAGAGGAGCGGCTTCGGATCCGAGTTTACCGCAAGAGGATTCCCGCTTCGAGAACCGGTAAAAATGATACAAAGGAGCGACGCGGCGACGGCTCGGGAGAAAAGGAAGACGGACGGACAGCCTTGGTAACGCGTGAAATTGAAGTGGATTTGTGACAAGTGGCTGCTAACGACGTGTACACAGCCGATGGACGCCGGGCCGCATAGAAAATGAGACCGGAAACCCAGCCTGGGCAGAGAGTGTAGAACCTCTCACTCTCTCTCGCGCGCGCGCGTTGTTTCCCCGCCTGCCCATCGATATTCCCCGTTTAATCTTGGCTTCGACGAGTAATGGCGACAGTTGAATTACTCTTGCCCCGGCTCATCCGTCGTTTTTCTTGTTAAGAGTCGCCGCCCGGGGTGTTTTAAATGAAACTGGAGCGACAGCGTTGATGACCGTGCCACACGGCCCGGCCCGGCCCGCCGCGCGAAGGCTTCACGTCATGCCGCTGTTATGAGAAGACAGACAGCTTGCAACCTCCGGGAAAAATTGTCACGGCCCCACGCCGCGGAGTTCCAGATTGTAATCGTTACGGTCCGGCAATTGGAACTTGCGAATTTTTCCGAGGGCTCTTCGGATGCTCGAGAGCCTCCGGAGAGTGGGCTGCAACCGGACGAGCCTTGAGCACTGTTGTCCGAATATGTGTACGCTGGAAAATTGAACGTGACCTGTTCGATTTTTTCCGAACGTCCAGTGCTCCGCGGGTGATTACATCTGGAAAATGTAATTGGAGGATCGAGGACCTATGTAGGTCCCTACTTGCGTGAGAAAACAGTTTTCGTTGTGGTTTCTGGAATCCCGAAGATCTTCGAATATAATGGAATAAAGAAAATGAAGAGACTGTGGTCGAGTCGCTGGATAAATGCTCTGTTGTCCGAAATGTTTCACTGATCAGTTCGGATAGTAGAGGTTCCATTGCGTTGTGGATTAAACAGGCAAATGTGATCCAAATTGGGGCGTTTTTGGTGCCGTTTTAATCGGGAAAATGGGACCAATGTAATGCAAAAGTGTCATAAAAGATTCATTGGATGAACTTATTGTTTAATCAATATAATTAATGATGTAGTTGTTTGGTTTTCTTGCCATTCTTTTAGAAGAGCCTCGGGGACTGTCGTCAAACGTTCATATTCGTTCACCTATCCGTATGTTCATATTTATATTTCGCGTCGTGGATTAAACAGGCAAATGTGATCCAAATTGTGGCGTGTTTGGTATCGTTTTAATCAGAAAAGTGGAACGAATGTAATGCAAAAGTGTCATAAACAAATCGTTGAAGATAAAATAGTCATTGGTTGAACACCTTATTGTTTAATCCGTGATGTAGCAGTTTCGTTTTCTTGCCATTCTTTTCTAAGAGTCTTGAGGACTGTCCTCAAACGTTCATATTCATATTCGATCGACTGGTTCGGAGGTTCCACTGTGTCGTGGATTAAGCAGGCAAACGTGACCCAAATTGTGGCGTGTTTGGTGTCGTTTTAATCAGAAAAGTGGGACGGATATGTTTGTAATAATGCAATAAGAATGGTAGTTACTTAAGTAATTTGATAATTAGACTGTGGATTTTTATGCAATATAAAAATTCGTGTGCGCCTGTTGCAAGATAGAAGAGCCACTTGTGAACTTCTTCCCCTCTTTAATAATTTTAGTGAACTGCAAATAATACGTAAATAGTTTTCTATTCCATTATATCACATTTATTCCCCCACGCTTCCGCAGCGTCACGTGACTAATCCGGTTCTTCCCTTCTAACTTCTTCCTTTCAATTCGTGCTCCCTCCCCTTAGCTGCCTCAAAATCTGTGCCTTCCTCCTATAAATTATTAATTATATAAAATATATAATATATAAAATATAAATTTTACAAACCAATATGGCGGTGCGCTTACGTGTCAAAAACACTGCAAGTTGCTCAACTTTAAGCGACCATAACTCCTGAACCATTGATCCTGCAGGATCGAAACTTCGATCTGCAGGGTCTCCGGATACAAATCTACTGGATTACGTATCGTATACATAATAATTTATATGAGAAAGGCACAAATTTTGAGTCCGGTAAAGTAAAGAGCAGCCGGCGATTCCAGTGTCCCGTAGCATAAGAGATCGATGGAGTAATCCTGATTGTGTTTTTTACAGCGTTTCCCTTGGCCGGTTTCTCGAAAGTTCGAGGATGAAATTAGAACTCTGGAATAACGAAGAAAATACATTCCCAAGTTCGGTAACTGCGCGGAATTGTCGGAAAGTCTCTTTCTCTCTCGCGTGCGCGCTTCCCCTCCCGCCCCCTCACTCTTTCGCGACTGTCAAACTTTAAACTTTGGAATTTCTGGACTCACGGGGACGCAATTGTGTGTACTGGGAAATTCAATGGAGCAGTTTTCCATTTTCTTAAAATTTCTTCCGCTCCTAGGTCGTAAATTTTTCAGCTCTTCGGCGCACGCGACCGTATAAATTACTGAGCGAGGCAGGTCTAATTAAAATTCACTTTCAACAAATTCACTAATTAAAACTACTGGCTTGATAGCAGTTTCGGCGGCTTTCCATGAAGTGATGTATGGGTTGTCTTGCAAATATGTATGAGTTTCGAAAGCCACTTTCTTAACCCTTAAGCGTGCTTTGAAAATTATCTTAAAATTTATTTTGACTGTGAAGGAAGAATTAGAAGAATGAAGTCAATATTGGTTTCCATTATCAGAAGTGATTATTTAGTTATGTTTATTAACTACTTAAAGATTTAAATAGATTTTTCTGTCTATAGAATTTTTATTATGTTATATATAGAAGAATTTCTACAATTTTCTATCGGAAGAAAAATTTATCTAAATTTTGATATAGTTAAATTTCAATTCTTGTAATTATAGTATGAATTTTACTGTTTTAATTTAAACGTATTGAGAATTTATATTTTTTAGGCTACTATTTTCAAAACTACCCAGGATAAATTTGAATAGAATTTTAGTACTTGTAAAGCATGTTTTATATTATAGAAGGAATATAATATTGTAAAGATGCACTATAAAGATTTATACAATTTTTATATTAAAATTAGAGTACCTACTTATAATTTACAACTGAATTAATGTATAAAATGTTCTGTTTTCAGGATGGTTCATAACAAATCCTAACCATGATGTAGATTGGCATGTCTCCAATTACAAGTGAGTTTTATCATTATTATTCAATTTTAGACGTACAGCAGAATGGGAAATGGACTGCCCTTCATTAAAATAAAGAAGGAAATATCATTTCGTCTTTCATATTGACTGGCTTCCAACAATTGATTGAAAAAGTTCATATAATTCCCGCCGGCTCCAATTATTTCAATGCCTATTTCAATTAATTAAAGCTTTCTCTGCATATTGTAGAAGGTTGAAAGTAGAACTGCGTTACCAGGAGCGAAATAATTTTCAGAGAAAGAATATTCGAACGAGGAATTTAAATAATGTTTTGTATCTTGTAGCACTGTGTGTCTGTTGCATTACATTATACTGTTATAATGTATAACATCATCCTGTTGTTTTATTGTTTGCGCAGCAATTTAAAAAAATATCTCTGTGGATAAGAAACGAAATAATATAATTCCTAATAATGAGAGTACTTATTACAACTTGAAGAAATAATTGGTTTTCAAAACTAGCTTACAATATAACACTTTATTGCTAATAAAAATTGTTCTACTTTGAAGATCAAAACTCATGAAATAAAATAACGTTCTTGAACTTTCTCGATGTCTTCGATTTTCATATATGTATTTCGTAGTGCTATTGGAAAATATAGAAGGATATAACAAAAACTTCTGTGTTAGAAAATAGAATTGTGGAATCAACTTATTTCCTATTTTTAATAATTTAAGAAGAAACACTTATACACGATTCAAGTTTTACTGCAATATTTTAAACATTTTAAATATGCGATCGGTACGCGATCGTCACCACAAACCAATATGGCGGCGCCCTTACTTGTCAAAAACACTGAAAAATGCTCAACTTTAAGCAAGCATAACTCCTGAACCATTGATCCTATATGATCGAAACTTCGATCTGCAGGAACCCCGGGTACAAATCTACTGGATTACATACAAAATACATAATAATTTATAGGAGAAAGGCACAAATTTTGAGTCCGATAAAGTAAAGAGCAGCCACATAATATTATTGCTCATGTCAAGACGAGTTCAACAGGCTTGAATTCTTGATATTTGTTAAGATATTGATCTCTTGTATATTTATATATTTTTAAATAATTTATATATTTTTATACAATTTATATATTTTTATATAATTTATATATTTTTATATAATTTATATATTTCCGCGAATAGAATGAAAACGCCTCCAACAAAGGAGGAAACAAATTTCCAAGCCTCCCTCATCGAAATCAAGTGAAGCGTTCGCTGCTCGTTCCGCGAGCACAATAAACTCATCACATCTTAGTTCCTCGAGTTACGAAAACGCGAGACTCTTTTATAATTTAAGTATAAATACCAAAACAACAATTGGTACACTAGCGAAATAGGTTTGGGTTGACAACAACTGGAGAACTTCCAGAAGAGGCTCGCAGCTCGCGTTCGAACTCTCGCGCCCGCCAATCTTCCAGCGTAAATATTTGTATGTCAATTACTCTCTTTCCTTCACGGAATCCAATTTGCCTCGGTCTGTTCCGAGTATATTTGCTCGTATAAGTTTGAAACACCGAGCGCCATCGCTCCGCCTCGGATAAAGCAATCCTTCGCGACGTGACACCTTTAAGGAACGCTTACGGGTTCGTGGCAAACTTTACCTTTGCTCTTTCTTCAGTTTCTTCTTCCTCTTCGGGGCCAACATTGCGAAAAACCGGCGGTCTACATTCCTAGCGCTTTCGTGTCCGGTCCGCAAACCTGTACGCTGTACACACCGATCACACCATGCTCGCGTTAGGTGGACAAATATTGCTTCTCATTTGTTCCTCGAAAGGACGAAAATGCCGAATTTCCTTGCAGAGTAAAACTTGATAAAATAATTTTTATTATTAGTAGAATGCGGATTTTATGCATTTACGATGAAAACGCAAAATTTAAAGCAGTGATCATATTAAAAAGATTTAAGGACATCAGTGTATTAGTTTCAGTTCCATAAGATAGTTAAGAAAAGAATATTTTTTTTTATTTGGCTCCTGTGATCTTGAAATAAATGCAAACATTTTTTATTTTGCATACAGATCCGCAGTCTAATAGATGCGGATTTTATTATAGCAAAAATTAATAGAACAAAATAGTAAAAACATTTAGAATGATTCGGAACACAAATACTATTCAGCTCCTGCATATTCCAATTAGTGCAAAATATTTTTATTTTCCATAGGTTCCTTAGGATGAAGATTCATTTTCTGTTTCTCAAAAAATAAATACAGTTTTTAATGTCCTTCTGTTCGTGTTGGTAAAATTGCTAAAATTACAGGCCCATAATTTTTTAATGTACGATTATTGAGATTGCAGAAAATTTATAATTATTAATTATGATGAGGCACACGTTGCGAAGATAAGAATGAGTTAGTACGGTAAATAATTTTATTTTGGAAAATCTCGAATCTTGAAAACAACTGTACGCGCACCGAAATGCTATTGACTAAAACGTCTGCCCACTGCTGACTAATTCTACTTGAGATCAGACACATCGTTGATTTTCTATGTTAACGCACATAGCTGCTAATCCTAATAAAAAAAATTCACTATTGAAATTTGTCGAGTCTCTTGTTTAACTGTTAATGTTAATTAATATTTCGTACTTTGTATTGGCGAATTCTATTAGTAACAAATCCGTATAAAATCCGCAGTATAATAATAAACAAGTAAAAATGTTAGAATAATTTTTATCATAACTTATTTTGACTATTAAGAGAGGAAATAAATCGTAACAAATTTTTATTTTGCCAAAAATGTCGAAGTCCGATCACAGAATGAGGTGCATAATGTGACTGAAGATATAATAAATTGAACTTTATATCGTAGTTGAACGTAGTCCTTGAAAATTTCTGGGCTGTCATATTAAAAAAATGCAATATTGAAAAGTTTTATAAGCTGAAGCTTAAGCTTGGAGATTGCTGGTGGCTCAACTTTATTAAAATGTTCTTCTCCTTTTGTAACGTTAATAAATGAAAGGCGAGTTGCAACAAAGTGAATCATTTGATGTCTTTACTACAAGAGGTAGAGATCGGGACTTCTTAAGCCATAAGAACGGGAGAATGAACGGGAAATAAATCTGCGACAGCGTTGAAAATTGCTGCAAACGTCCATAAAATTAAAATCGGATTTATAATGAAACGGCAACGCTAAACAAAATTATTACAAAATATAATTAAAAAGCATACAACGTGTAACATAGAATATTATAATAGTTTTATGAGCATACAGTTTTACTTCTTTTTATAAAATTTATTCTCGCTTTGCCTAAAAAAGAAATATTAAACATGTAAATAATTATGTTTATTATTAGAAAGCAGATTTTATGCATTTATGACAAAAATGAGTAGGCGAAACTTGAAACAGTGCAAACATTTAAAAAATGTAAAAAGACGAAGACGTTATTTTTGATTGATTACAATTATAGTTACATAAGAAATAAATCTTTATTTAGATTCATTTCCATGCAAATGATATGTAAACATTTTATTTTGCATAAGTAACTAGACAAATTTTTGTGAAGAATTAAACACATTTAAATTATCATTTTAGTCTCTTGCAGTGTGCAAATATTTCTTTTCTTTTTTAATTGAATAAGCATTTATCTAATTAATTGTACTAAGATATTGTCAATATAATTACTAACGAAAGATAATTTAAAATCAGTATCAATCTTGTGAAATATATTTCAAATAAAACGCTAATGATGGAAAGTTGTCGAAAATAAAATTGAAAAATAATTCAAGTCAAGTACAAAAGATTAGTATGTGTTACATTTGTAATTTCTATTACATCTTTCCAGGACATTTTCGCTCTAGAAAATTGAAAAACTATTTCAATTACACGATTTCTTCTATATTTTTTTGTTTTTTATGCATATATATATCTCCAACGCGTTTCATGAAAAAATCATTTCAAATCAGATAGAAAAAAAAATCGAGGATTTCGAACGCGATACCGCGGTCGATTTTATGGACGGTGAAGCGTCAAACGTCGGACAATCCGTGCTCGCAAATGGGTGAAATTTTCTGATGAAGTTTTTATTTTTATGATAAACAAGCACGTGGAAGAATGGCTGTGAATTCGCTCGTTGTTAGATGAGAGCAATGAAAGTTGAATAGCCGTTTGAATTTTATACGCGGGCGAATGAATATAGAGCTCGGACGAAATTATACAAGTAATTTCGCGAGAAAGAAAATTGATGAAATGGCACGACAGAGTGACGATGCGAACACGAAATTTCAGTTTATTGCTTTGCAGATATTATTTAGGTATAACTCCATTCAAGCGTAGCTACTTTGAGTTCGTTTGGTAATTAAGCATTCGGTCATGAATTATTTATGAAATTGTTTGCACGTTACAGTATCATTAATGGGATAAATATCCTTAGGCGAAAACGTTCTACTGAATTTATTTTAAGATTTTCACGAATGTTGTTCGCTAAATATTTATTCAATTACACAAAGCGTGTAAGTATTGACTTTTCACACTTGAGCAACTTTTGGTTTTACACGCGGAATATGTTTACCAACTGTCCTAAGTGAATTGCGTTGCACAATTGATAATAACTTTATATTTATTTAATTTGTTCGTTAACTTGGTAAAATATAATAAAAATTTCTACAATTTTAAATACCGTCAATTGGAAGCAATTTCTCAATCGATTTGCTCTTTTATCATCAATTAATGCAGTTTCGATGATAACAATGATACAAATCAATAAGTATCAATGTATAATATCTATTTTATTAAGAAAAAGTAAAATTCTCTATCCGTCGTAAATCTACGTTTACTATTAATTTTTAAATATTTTATTATATCAATTTTAATATTATATTGCACGATTATTAAAGTGTGTACTTTGTTTATTGCTGACGACTCTAAGGTGCGACACAACTTTTTGCAAATCAACTACCTCTATTATAAATTCAATGGATCATTAGGACATAATTTAAATAATAAAGTTACAGGGATTGCGAATATACTGACGTCGAGAGGACAGTTTTCGAGTGAATGAAGTTATGTATTTTAAATTCCACCCTTCTGACGATAACAACTGGGAATGATGTATATTTTATTCTGAATTTAACAATGTACTTAGAAATATACATACCGCATATGAGTTTTGAAATATCACACACTGTATGTCGGGTATAATGCATAGCCTGACATAGAATATACAGGTAACAGTATAAACCATAGCACGTTAAGCAAGAAAGCCTTGCACACGGTACGCCGACTATGCATTACATCGTTGAACTCGGAATAAAATATACATCCCTTTAGTTATACTATCAAAGAGCTGGAGTTTAAAATGGGGGTAACTACCACGTTTAGTTTCTGCGTTCTTTCATGAAATTGCATTTAATTCCTGCTACAGATTCTCATTTAGGTTTTGAAATTGTCTCGTGGACATATCAATTTACAGGGGGTGAATTTCACCCCTTAAACTTCAGCCTGCCTTCGTTGGGAAAATTAATATAAATAAATATCTACATAATATTAAAATAATTATCATAAATATCTACATATTTACCTACAGTATTTTGAAATTGTCTTGTAGGCATATCAATTTACAGGGGGTGAATTTCACCCCTTAAACTTCAGCCTGCCTTCGTTGGGAAAATTAATATAAATAAATATCTACATAATATTAAAATAATTATCATAAATATCTACATAATATTAAAATAATTAAAATAACTATCTATATCCTAATATAAAATTAATATCATAAATATCTATATCCTAATATAAAATTAATATCATAAATATCTATATCCTAATATAAAATAAATATCATAAATGTCTATATATTTACCTATAGTATTTTGAAATTGTCTCGTAGGCATATCAATTTACAGGGAGTGAATTTCACTCCTTAAACTTCAGCCTGTCTTCGTTGTGAAAATGAATATAAATAAATATCTACATAATACATATAAAATAAATATCATAAATATTTATATATCCTAATATAAAATAAATACCATAAATATCTATATCCTAATATAAAATAAATATCATAAATATCTATATACAATAATATAAAATAAATATCTCTTATTTTTGACATTTCTACAAGCCTGTCAAGTTTCGTCATTTTTATTATTTTATAAAATCCATAGTCGTCTACTCATCGCTAATGCTACGATTAAATGATACCTGAAACCAATTTTATATTTCTGAACTGTTCCAAATGAGTCAGTAAAGTTACACATGAGAAAATAATTCAATTAACCCCTTGCCTTACGATTTATTTTACGGGTTTCAGTGACTAGAACTATTTTTGTAGACCGTAATTTCCTAAAAAAGGAGAATATTGATATAAATCGTGTCTATATGTTCTCCAATAGCTGTATATTAACAAAGCCAAAATAGAATTTTATTTCGGTTTAAAGGAAATTATTAACATACATTTTCATCAGAATGTGTTCAGAATCTTCATCACGTGCCAGATACGATACCGTAAGGCAAGGGGTTAATATTGTAGCAGGTTCTAACATAAACCACGACAAAGGGTTAAAAGAAGGTGCCAAAGAAGCAGAAACAGATAATAAAACTGTTCGAATAATTACAAGAGGTCTTCGACACAGTGCACACTGTCGCTACTAAAATCGTTTCGCCATGGAGCAACATTTTTCCGCGGCACACTGGCTGCGGGAGTGGCGAGCAAACACTCGACATCGTTCGTTTCAATTCATCGGTCGGAAGAATGATCTCAATGGAGACCGTTTGCTCCAATTATTGACCGTGTAATTCGTTCGTCTCGCCGGTGTTTCGCATAATTGTGCAAGAGCCGCGCGCTCTCTCTTTCTTTCTCTCCCTATGTTTCTCTCTCTTGATGCCTTCGAGGCTTTGAGCCTCTCGTAAATGCTCGGCCGGAGAACAACGAATCATTGTAATCGACGAAACGAGAACAACCAGGGGAACGGAGCCTTGTATAATGGCCGGCCTGTGTATCACGGTGACGACCGGTTCCTCGTTATCCTGTTGCGTGAATCACTTGACGTGCGAGAAATGACGAATTAGCGGCGTCGATAGACAGAACGTTAGTCAGAAGGATCGTTAGTCACCCGGCTCACACCTCCGCCATCGCTCTCGTTGCTCTTTAGATGCTTCCCTCGTCCCTCTCTTGCTCTATCTTTCTCTCTCGTTCACTCCTCACTGAGATCATCTCAGCCTTCTACCACCCCATCCTCCCTCCATTTTCGTTCACGCCGCTCGTTTCTTCCTTTTGTGCTGCTGTTCCTTCCGTACCGATTTCTTCGGCGTTCGAACCACCTGGTCGAACCTTCTCCGATCGACTTTGAATCTCTTCTTGTTAACACTTTACCCACCGGAAGCTTATTAACTCTTTGCTACACTTCTCTTTTTATCCTGTTCGCCGGAATTGTCATGGTGCTCCGGTGGTATATATCGTAGCAAGTACATTATATCCTTGTATTACGCTGTTGTAATTTGTCTTATATTTTCATAAAGTGGCGTCAATACAATATTTTCGAATTTTCTTGGCCTACCCCGACGTGGTAATAAATTCAGTATTTTAAACTCTGTATTCTCATCTTTGATATCTTATAGAAAATTTTATATGGTTCATTTCTCGAAAAACGCATCCAGCATATTTTTAACCAATTTATTGTTTCTCCGTTAGAATTCTTTACCCTATTCAAAAATTGCATCCTCCAAAAATCTTGTTGATATGAAATCCTCTTGTTTCATTTCATTTAAAATGAAGTTATTACCTTTCCGGCACTTCTTGATAACAATATAATAATCTTGGGCATACAACGTTTTTTATGACAGCTAACTTCAAGTGGTACAACAACTGACAAATAGACTTAGACCACTACCACCACCAAAATAAAAATTTGTATCATTCCATTAACCAGCTAATTTCCTTTTTACAAAATTTTTGTGATTTTAAAAATATTAGTTACAATTTGCTTCAGAATGGAAAGATAACGTAGAAATGTTAATATTAAAATTGCTAGCTTGATTTTTCTCGAAATGGACTTGGGCCACTTTCAAAATAAACGGCTATATTAAAATAGGGACTTGGATACGAATTCCAGAATTTTGAAAGCTATGGACAGTAAAAAAATTAATCTTTAACATAAATGATCCAGGGTAAATACTCTAATTGAAATACTTATTTGATTGTACAATATGTGTAACGTGTATTCCAATTGTGTATTTCTCAGCACGAACCTTAGATTGTTATTTGAAATAAATATTTCTCCCATTATTGTTTGTGCTCAAAATGATATTATTTTTACAATCTAGCTGGAGATATCTAAAAATACATAATTGAAAATGTGAGTAGACAATATGTTAATGAAACAAATATATGCATCGTTTTTATTTTGTATGTACATTGTGTTAGATTAGTAGCAAGTTAAAGTGAACACAGTTTCTTCATTGTTATTTAAGTAAACTTGTCAAAATTTAAGTTTCATCCAGATATGTGTTCGTAGAGCTAAGAAAATGTATAGCTACATTTTATAAATTTATACATATACAAAGACTTTAATTTGCATTGTTTTTTTTCTAATTTTTTAAATTTATAATTTTATGCCGCATTGACTGAGGCATAAGATTATTATGCGTCATCATAAAATAACTAACATATTTGTATAAATGTTAATTAAATGATGTCTCCATATTACACGAATTGCATTATCTCCTACATTCCCATGAAGGCTATAATCGCATAAAATTTAAAGTCTAATCAGCAGCCATTTACAACTCATAAATATATTTAATAGTAATAGTAATAGTAAATGAATACTGGTTATTTGGAATATCGTTAGTTATCGAATTTCGACCTTATTAAAAGTTTAATTGGCATACTCGATTTCATACTTCGTACCATGTGAGATACAATGAAATGAAACAGTAGTAATTATTTAGTGACGCGTAATTATGCAGAGATGATTATCATACATAATTGATAGAGTGATATAACTATTCGAATATCAGAATTTCGAAATCACAGAATGCACATCTCTTTTAAAATAATAACCCACTTTTAGTCCAAGTGTAGTATATTTGTATTATGACAGTAATTATTATCCAATTTTAATTATATCGTGGTCCACAATAAATGCCACAAAATGAATCATTGAACATTGTAATATATTTTGACTAAATTTATAAGAGTTAACTATCTTGTTCAGAAGGGTTTGAAGATTTTATTATGATTCTGAAATTTTACTTTTTGTTCACGTCCTTCTATGAATTTCAGTGTGTTATATAAATAATTGTCGATGCATTCCAGCTTTATCAGCCCCTATAGCCATCTTTATAACAATATTGAACGCGAGATATAATTGATTCGGTGCATTGTGATTTCAAATTAATTGTCTATAGAAGTCATTTGTTTTCCAGTTTCCATTAAAATTGTTGTACATGAATATGAAATACGAAATATTCAACGGCCAATGTTATTTCATGTGCAATTGTGTGCATTAAAATAAAACAAACTATATTTAAAGAAACTCAAACTTTACAGGAAACTTGTTTAAATATCCACAGTTACCTATATTTTATCAAACTAAAATTTCATGTATACATTATCTTTAATGCAGTCTTCTCTCAAGCCTCAGAATTAACAATAATACTAATAAAATATTATAAATAAACTAAGGATAATGCTAATAAAACCAGCAAACACGAGTGAAAATTATCAATATGATCCCTTGTTCTATAAAGTATTCTTATGGTAAATTAATATACAAGGTGATCATTAAATTATGTTGCATTTTAAAAAAATCGCTTTAAGTCTGTAACGAACTCTAGGAAGTTTTATTTATTAGCAAATTTTATTCTTTAGTAACAACTTGCCCCACGACGGGGCAAAATGTTTCGCTTCGAAAACGAAAAATAAATGAAAAAGTATAAAAAAACCATTACAATATTTTAATTTTAAGGTTATAATTTTAAGATATAATAAATTTAACTATAATGATACTTGTTGCATATGAAATGTCCGATTTTTGGCAGTGACATTAAACAAAGGCAATGCATTCTATCTACAAATTTCAAGTTTCTTGGTTGTATTACGGTAAAAATAAGATATAATGGTCGTTCACGTTTTCCATTTACAAGATTGTTATCTTGATTTCGTAGTTCTTTTTTACCATAAACGACTAGTGAATTAATCACCACATTTTGACCAAATATCACATAAAAGTTATTTTTCCAGACATATAAAAGGAATACACGACAGTCCCGTTGGTTGACGTTGAAATAAAGTTCATTTAAAAGTATAAAATTATACATCTAAATTAAATTTGAACATAGGATATTAACACTAAACGTACCGAGCTATAAAAGTAACAGACACGTGGTTGCCTATAAAAATGACAAGAATTAATTTATTTAGACTGCGCGGTTCTTATTATATGACATGTGCTCTAATAAAGATATTTATTAAATCATTTCTTATGAAGACATCTTCATAATTTTGTTAATTGTGAAATAAAAAGATGTAGAACCAGTCATTTGACCGGTCGTGGTACGTTTAGTAACAATAAACCTATAGACTATAACAGCATGTCTTGATCGAAACATTTTATAAAAGCTGCATTCCAAAATCGGACAATTGATATGCAACAATCTAATATAATAATATGAACCGTTTATTTTGAAAGTGGCCCAAGTCCATTTCCAAGAAAAATCAAGCTGGCTATTTTAATATTAACATTTCTACGTTATCTTTTCATTATGAAGCAAATTGTAACTAATATTTTTAAAATCACAAAAATTTTGTAAAAAGGCAATTAGCTGGTTAATGGAATGATACAAATTTTTATTTTGGAAGTGGCCTAAGTCTATTTGTCAGTTGTTGTACCACTTGAAGTTAGCTGTCATAAAAAACGTTGTATGCCCAAGATTATTATATTGTTATCAAGAAGTGCCGGAAAGGTAATAACTTCATTTTAAATGAAATGAAACAAGAGGATTTCATATCAACAAGATTTTTGGAGGATGCAATTTTTGAATAGGGTAAAGAATTCTCTTCGTTTTTCGAGAAATGGACTATATAAAATTTTCTATAAGATATCAAAGATGAGAATACAGAGTTTAAAATACTGAATTTATTACCACGTCGGGGTAGGCCAAGAAAATTCGAAAATAATATATTGACACCACTTTATAGAAATATAAAACAAATTACAACAGCGAAATACAAGGATATCAGAGTTGTGCTAATTCAATTAGCATCAATTACATAATTCAAACCTTTTAATTAATTCAATTACTAATTATTTTAATCAGATGTGTAATTGAAATACAATATAATTGAAATACAGCTCTCCAAATGATAGCCCAGAATTTTGAAGTGCGATATATTTTTATGTTTTTCTTTCATATACTTGTTTGTTGTTTATGCGGCGTAGTTTAGTAATTTAATTACAAAGTATTTTATAATTGTACTCCAATTGCAATTACAAATTACATTGTAATTTAATTGAACGAAGATCTGAATTATAAATTACAATATGATTGAATTACAATGTAATTCAATTACTTTGTAATTATAATTCCTGGAGTAATTCAATTGTAATTCTGCACAACTCTGAAGGATATGATGGACTTACTACGATATACATCACCGGAGCACCATGACTTCTTCAAATCCCTCGCACACAAAATATAAATCAGGAGTTAATTGTTATGTAATTTATATAGTTAGAAGATTTCCTGAATTGCATAAATGGTGTTTTTCAAGTTTTGTAATGAAATATAAAATAGATTGAATATTGTTTTTTCAATTTGAAGCATTTTAAATTACATCAAATGGACTTGGGCTGTTTCAAATTTTATGACAAATCTAGTTGTTAATTTTGAAAGTGGCTTAAGTCCATTCTTGTTAAGAAGACACATTGTATTATTCACTTAATAATTGCTATTATTTTAATAGGAATTGTAGATTTAACTCTGTTAGATACACTTGAGAAGTGTGATACATTGGTATCCCATATATTTTTAATTTCATTGAAACGCAAACTAAATATCTGAATTTAAACTTAAATGGACTTATGCCACTTTCAAAATAAACGGCTCATGAAAGAAAAAAATTCACGTTATATATATACATATAATACACAAGTAATAATGATAAATAATGATATCAAGTTAATCCATATGACACAGTTTAAGAAGTACATATTTCTATTTTAAATGTCAAGTACTTCTGTATTGAGCACGGTGCACACGTGACCCACGTGACAGTGAACGCGTTAACTCGTCAAAGGGTTGACGTAACGTTCACCGAATCAATTTTCCGACCGATTACTGGAACAGTATCGAACAGTTGCAAAAGAATCGATGTCCTCGGGCGAGCGTTTCCTTTCCTCGCTGTGCAAACTCGTCGCCCGCGGCATTTTTAGAACGCCGATGCGTTACTTAAGCCATTATTTAAGTGCCGTGCCAGGGGGACATTAAGTCGTTTGTGAAGTGCAATGCTATCATGGCATGTCCTTGACGAACCTGTTATTGGAATTCATGGTGAGTGACACAAAGGAAGGGAAAAAACCGTAACGACGAATGCGAAGCTTGTACACATTGTGTAGGAGAGCCAGTATGTACGAGAAATACAATATGGCACCTCGTGGCATAATGCTCGAGCTTCGCAATAGAATTACCTTCGCACTGGGTGTGTAGCCACCCGCGCGCGTCAGCCTCTAGTAAATTCGTTTTCTAACTTGTATTTTAACCACGCTCTCTCTGTCCTGATTATTCTCTTTCAACGCAGAACCGAAAAATTTTCATAATGCATATCAAAATCCTTGCTGCTGTATTTTCATTCTTACTCTATTTTCTAGCATTAACAAATGTCCACATTTCTACAGAGTGCTTGACAAATTAGAAATTCACTTTCTATTTATGAGTATTTTGTTTTCTCTTTTTCATGCTTATTGAATTCGATTAATAATCGAATTTGTTGCAAACTGGACATAAAGTGATGTTTTAAAATGCAACATAATTTGTTTATTGCTTCACCATAATAATTCACCACAAGAACATTTTATGGAACAAGGAAAGTTGATGGTTTTTACTCGTGTTTGTTCGTTTTAGTGTTATCCTCTGATTAGTTTATCTATAATGACTTATTAGTGCTAATCCTCAGGAATTTCAGACTTATGATAAAATCTTCAAACTCTTATAAATATACTCTGCCTTATATTTCTATACCAAATTTTACAATTTTTCAGTAGAAATATATACGTACAGTGCTCCACAAAAGTTTTCTGTGGATCGTATTCTGTGGAAATGCATCGACACAGAAATTTAATTTTACTTAATTAATAAATTTTATTTAATTTAAAATAGTTGTATGTATTTATCTAAAGAAAAATGTTTATTCATCAAATTGTCTTAACCAAAAGCTATTAAAAGATCGATACACATATAAAAGCACAAAATACGATAAAATTAATATAACTATTGAGTCAAAAAAATCAACAGAACTATTAGAAACGCGACAAAATAGGCTCTTAAATGAAACAATCATATTTCCGAGATTCCAGTTCCTCAATAATATTCAACTCAATTCCACGCAATCTGAAATAATCAAATAAATAAAGTGTCGACTATACAGCGGCACTTAAAACTTTCCATCGCCTCGGACAGAATTCGTTCAAATTCATTTTATCAATTTTTCAAAATGGATTTTCGATGGAGGGATTAAATGAATAATAATCTGACAATATTTGTCAAACAAACAAAATCTGCAGTCGAGTCGCGCGTAAAACCCGTCAAAACATTAAAAACTTTGTCGGGACGAACGGATAATAAAATTCATAAAATGCACGGGTTCCGAGCGGCATTCCTTTTTTTACTGCGTCGAAACAATACGAGACATCGTCGTCGGGTCCGCGCATGTCGCCATTTTCCGCGGTTCCGTTCGTCTCCTTGCGTAATACGCCAGTGATTCACGAGTATTTACTGCCGCGCAGAACGGAGGTCAACGTAAGCGTGACTGAACATCAGAGCCGCGAATAATTCAAACGCGATGTGTCCCGATATATTTTTACGACAGATTTGCATTTAAATGGGCCGCGGCGCTCGCTGCTGCTACGGCTACGCAATATTTCAAGGTCGCCTAACGACGATCGTAACCGATTCTTTGCTTTTTCGGTGTCCCGATGTTTTTCCATGGAAAACAGTCATTGTAACGGACTGTCGTAATAGTTGGGACACGTTTTGGGCTGCTCTTTACTTTGCCGGACTCAAAATTTTTGCCTTTCTTCCATAAATTATTATGTATTTGATATGTAATCCAGTAGATTTATACCCAGGGAAACTGCAGATCGAAGTTTCGTTCTTGTAGGATCAATGGTTCCAAAGTTATGATCGCTTAAAGTTGAGCAATTTGCAGTGTTTTTGGTAGGTAAGTGCACCGCCATATTGGTTTGTAGTGACCATCGCGCGCCGCTTATCGAGCAGAACCGCTAGATGGCAGCACGGGCACGCGTTAATGCTGATAATATATAGGGTGTCCCAAAATTCCTTCGCTTCCCGGAAAAATGGGAGGTTCCTGAGGTCATTTTCCTTTGCAAAAATGGCCGCCGCGAAAAACACTGACCAATCAGAGCACGACCTAGACGCGCATTGGCACAGTCGGCCAATTGAAAGTTGGAGCGCCGGGCCGACTTTGCCAACGCGTGTCTAGGTCGTGCTCTGATTGGTCAGTGTTTCTCGTTAATAACTCGTAAATGAAGCCGCGGCGGCTATTTTTGCAAAGGAAAATGTTGCTTCAAATGACCTCAGGAACCTCCCATTTTTCTGGGAGCGAAGGAATTTTGGGACACCCTGCAGAGCGGGTATTGCGATTGTTTGAACTTTGGAAGACATGGAGATATTTTCTCTATATTAGCGATATTACTGCGTGCCCATGCTGCCATCTAGCTGTCACTACAAACCAATATGGCGGCGCCCTTACCTGTCAAAAACACTGCAAATTGCTCAACTTTAAGCAACTATAACTCCTGAACCATTGATCCTACAGGATCGAAACTTCGATCTGCAGGTTCTCCAGGTACAAATCTACTGGATTACATACCAAATACATAATAATTTATAGGAGAAAGTAAAGTTTACCCCACATTTTGTTTTGAGCTATAACATTTCATAGGATGAGAATTACGCAAAAAGACGTATACCGTTGGGAAGATATAGTTACCAGCTACATTTTTGCTGTAGAAAGTATAACGATAACGTTAACGGATTAAAAGTTATAGCCAATTTTCTGAACACAATGTTTTTGGCAGAAAAATTATAATTTTGTATAAGTTGAGAAAAACTCCGAAAAAAGTAAATGTTAACTTACGTATTTATTTCTTAGATCGTGATTTGCCACAAAAAAATTGTTCACTCAATAATAACCGGCAGATGTTGCAGTCACTACATACACTCCTCCGCAAGAAGATAGCACACATATGATCGGTAACTGGTAGTGCAATCGAAAAGGAGGCATGAAAAACTACATGAAAAAACAAGTCGAAAATGTGGAATAAAATCTTTTCATACGCGGCTCCGTTTCCGAGAAAATCGACTTTGAGAATCCGTCAAGTCCGCGTGCTTAGCATTTTTAAGTAGAATCGGTCGATCATGCACAGACGCTCCCTACTCAATAGCACGCTCAATTCGCCGAATTTTCAAACTCAATTTTCTTTGGAATCGAACGTAAAATCTTCGAAATAAAATATTTCATTTCATTTCAAGAAAGTAATTTCGGTACTTTAAGGTGAAATAGAGCCTAATTTTTTTATTCAAGCAATGAACTTTGATGAATAAGATATTTTTCCCTTTTGTTCGATGATCTTTTACCAAAAAGAATAAATAAGAAAATATGTTATTGATTAAAGTTCATCGCTTGAATAAAGAAATTCGGTTTTATTTCACTTTAAAATACCGAAATTACTTTCTTGCCAACCCAATAGTAGGCCGAATTATAACTCGATTCTTATTGACGGTGGAAAAAATTATAGAGGAAAATTGTGCATTATAAACATAAATTGAGGGGAAAAGTTACCCTCTCTCCGGCAGTATCGGATTAGTCACGTGAAATTGTGACACATCCACGACAGAGAGGGAACGCGTCACGTGACCGTGGCGGAAGCGTGGGGGGGATTGTATCGTAGAAGGGGAAGGTAGAGTGGGGACACAAGTCTTAATCTGACGACTCTGGTCTATCGGTACAGTTGTAAAATAAAAATCTTCATAACTACAATGCTAGAACATTTAACCATTTACTGCAGATACTGGAAACAAAGGTAAATATTTCGAAAAACGATTGTACCCTCATACCTCTTTATTCAGAACAATACGAGAAACAAAAATCATGGAATACTATATTATAAAATTATATAAAATTCCTCTATAATTTTTTTCTATTTTCAGCAAAACGGATTTACAGTTTGGTCCAGTAGTATACACCCTGTATTATATATGTAGAACAATTTGATGAATATTTTAATTAACCCGAGCCTGAAATAATCGTTATTAGAGTAGAATATTATTACAAGATAATTTTATTTTGAATGGAAAGTCAACTTTCAAGATAAAATATTTGATTTCATACGACAAGCTTTTAAAATATTTTAATAAACCAATCCCTGATACAGTGATACTAAAATATAAATACAATAGGACCTCGATTAACCGGCTTGATCGGGAGACAAATAGCCCGGATAAATTAAGGTCCGATGGATAATCGAGTATTAATTAATTATATTCCAAAATAACTTTTTTACTTTTGAAAATTTATTTCTCTTTGTAATATAATCATATTTAAACGCATATTTGTTTATAATCGGGATCCGGTTAATCGAGGTCCTACTGTACTTTTAAAAGCACAAGAAAATATATGCTCGCGATTTTTTTCGGAGACACCGTTTAGTCCATCTTCTTCCTAGAAAGCATTGCTATGTGCGTTCGCTAGAATTGATCAAGTGGACCCTGAAATGAACGGTCCGCTTTAGAGTAGCTCCAGAAAACTTTAAATAGGCACAGAGGGCGAAACCGAATGACGTATTAAGCCGAAAATAGTTAAAATGTCTCCTTGAACTACTTTCAGAGGGGGAATTAATTATTATCCTTTTGTAATTGAACAAATAGAACTAGAAGAAGTTCAATCATACCGCCATGACTAGACTGTGGATTTCATGCATTTAGGTATGACAAAATGAGTAGGTCAAACACAAAACTGTAAAGACACCAGAACAATTTAAGGATGTCATTATATCCTTTACGAATTGTTGAAATTATTAAAAAAAATACCACATTTTTCCATTTTGAATTTCATGTTAATTATATGTATTTCATCTAGCTATGGTTCTATAACAAAATTGAAAATCATTTTAACTTTTTGGACGGTACATCTTTTAAATAAGACAAACATTTATTCTATATACTGAAGCATAATTTTAACTGATGAAATTAATTTCATATTTTTATATTGATCATTTTATTCTGAACATTTATTCTATATACCGAAGCATAATTTTTACTGATGAAATTAATTGCATATTTTTATATTGATAATTTTATTCTGAACATTTATTCTATATACTAAAGCATAATTTTAACTGATGAAATTAATTTCATGTTTTTAAATTGATAATTTTATTCTGTACATTTATTCTATATTTTGAAACATAATTTTAACTGATGAAATTAATTTCATGTTTCTAAATTGATAATTTTATTCTATACATTTATTCTATATACCGAAGCATAATTTTAACTGATGAAATTAATTTCATATTTTTATATTGATCATTTTATGGATTATTTAAGCATTCATGCGATAAATTTTATATCTATTTCGAATCAACCACCTACACACGGTACAAAGACATAGATCGAGACATAACGTCTCACATTTACAACAATTAAACCAACGAACACTCGAAGTATTAACGGTTAGTCGAACGAGTCAGGTGTGCAGTAATTATCAAGCTCTAAAATTAGTAATCACCGAGCTTCAGAAATCAGAAATTACCCCTGCACGTCGCTAAATATTCCATACCCTCGTTTCTAGGGCAGCAACAGTACGCCCAGATCACAGTACGTGTTTTCTTGCGATCGTAAATTATTTATTTAACGCGAGTTCACAGCATTGTGCTAGTTCCTCACGCGATTCGCCACGCGAAGTGTATTTTTAATTTACGAAGTCCGTCTAATTGTGCTATAACTCTACGGAAGTCGCAGCAATTTGTTTCCACAGTTCGCGATTTCTTTATCTCTCCATTGTGCGATTTCGATCCTCTTTTTTCCCCCGAGATTGTTTCCCGTTTCGAGGAACACTCTGAGCCCCTTAACACGAGGACTTCACAATGGCTCGTAATTTATTTAACAAAGAAATCACGAATTTATTTAACGAAGAAACAAACACCTCTTTCGAGGAAGTACTACATTTTTGGGAAACTTTTTATATAAAACAAAGTACATCAACTTTGTACATTCGAAAATCAAAATTCCTTATTTTTGGTTTTTCGTCAATGAGACTTTCACCTTCGTATTCCTCTCGTTTCTCTGATTGAAACGACACCAAATACGACATAATTACGATCACAATTACTTGCGTAACAAGCGATTAAAGGACCTCATATTTACGGCAGAGGTGCACGAATTCCTAATTCGATTGTTATAAAAGTAATTATGATCATAATTATATTATGTTTGGTGTCATTTTAATCAGAAAAACGAGATGGATACGCTGGTAAAAGTTTCATTAAAAAAAAAATAAAAAATTAGAAAAGTTGCAATCTTTTGCTTCGCTTGCATTAGTGTAAGAATTAACTAATACTCAGCGTGTTTACCGCTGATTCCCGGAGGGATCTCCCCAATGGTGAGGTTAAAATTTGGACGGAGATAATGCTGTACATATCTTATTTTTAAGGCCGCATATCCGATTCGAACAGACCACTATTGTTTGAAGCAGTGTTCTGACTTCAGGGTCTAGTTGGCCAATCCTAGCGTTCAACAAGTCCTTCGATCAAGGGAGCCTTTTCGGGAACCGTATTCGTGATCGATAGGCGGTCAGTCTCGCAGTAATGTTATAATTAGACTGCTGATTTTATGCATTTATGACAAAAATGGGTACGTACAATTTAAAACAGTGGAGGTATTAAAAAGATTTAAGGCCACAAGTGTATTAGTTTCACTTTAATGGGATAATTAAAAGAAGAATGAAATTATTATTTGGCTCCTGTGTCTTGCAATCAATGCAAATATTTTTTTATTTTGCATAAAGATCCGCAATCTAGTTATAATTGTCATTACACTGTAGAATTGTAAAACCTTTTGTGTTTAACATATTTGCACAAATTCTCATTTTAAGAACGTAAATTAATATATTGGCGAGCAAAGAATGGACATTCAGAGAAATTTTGTAATGTTTTTAGAGGATCAATAACAAGCTGTTGAAATAAAAGCGCTACAATTAACATGTGGAGCTTCGATAATTCTGTACATTCTAATTTTAAACCTATGTGACAGGTTTCAACATGACTTTGAAACTTATATGTGTATTCTATTATATGTTGTAATAATTGCAAAAATGTATACAGTGTGTCCCAAAAATGTTGTACTAAGGGACGATTCCTGAGGATCATTTAAGAGACCTGGTTAAAGGTTATGAACGAAAAAGACGGACCAATCAAACCGTTCAACAAGTCCTTCGATCAAGGGACGATTTACGAGAATCGTATTCGTGGTCATAGGCGGTCAGTCTCGCAGTAATGTTATCGGCAAGCCGGCGTAGCGTGATAATTGTTATTACATTGTAGAATTGCCGGTGGCGGCTTGGGAATCGTTTGCCGATACAGTTGCGTCTTAAAACCTGCGTCATGCGTCAGGTATGCGGCGTAGCCTTACACCGCTATGAGCGGACACGAGAGCTCGTTATGTGGGCGCTTCCGGCAAGGGCATGGGGCCTGATGTAATTGCATTTGACTGTCATTAGTTAAAATAACCAGCGTGAGTAACGCGTTAAAAACGTACAATGGCTGCGTGCGCTCGCTAGAGGAGAAAATCGTCCGCCATTGTCGCTCATGCATTCGTCTCCATAAAATACATTACTGGCATAAATAAACCGCGTTTCTTGTCAAAGCGCAGGCATTCCGTCTTCATTATTGCACAATGTAACGTAATAACGCTACGTTTCGCGAAATAAAAACAGAAACGCTCTGTGTTCTGCTATATTATACTACGGAGACCAGTTCGCCGAAAATCGCGACGCGTTTAGTCCCAAAACAGACTGCACTATTATACTATTATGATATACTTTCTTACTGTAATATGATTGTATTGCGTTGAGTTTTGTAGTTTAGCTAACAATATCTTTTATAAAAAATGTATATGAAAACCCTTGAGGCTCAATTACACGAAAACTAGCAGACACAGGTAAGTGAAAATTAAATTAAATTAAAATAAATATGAATGAAAATGATAAAAATAATATAATAAAATAAAAATGAAGACTACTTGGATTTTCATAGGGAATGATATATTGAATTCGAAATTTGAGTAAAATCATTGATGGCTCCACAGCTATTAAAAATTAAAACTGAACACCCCGCATAATAACCCAGAAAACGACTAAGGAACGTCAGATAATATCGCCCTATTAAAGTAAATATGAATGATAATGCTAAAAATACTATGATAAAATATATAAAATGAAATAAAACTGAAGATTACTTGAATTTTCATAAGGAATGATAAAAAGTTCATTAACAAATAATTCTATTTCAGCAAGATATACATATATGAGCCGTTCGCAGGCCAAATCGATTAATTCCACTTTTTGAATTTTAAATTTAAGTGTCGAAACATTTGATTCAGCCATAACCTTTTTTATTTATAATAAATTTCCAAAATAATGCAGATTAACACCATTAAATGACAACATTTTTTTGGCCGCCGAATAATAAATAATTTATTTCAGAAGCTATTATTCTGATTAACTCCGTACTCTAATGTAAATCGTTGCAATAATGAAATCCGCGTCCAAAAAATTTTGTCGTTTAATGGTGCCTAATCTGTATTATTTGGGAAATTTATTATAAATAAAAATAGTTACGTATGAACCAAGTTCTTTGACACTTAAATTTAAAATATTTCAAAAAGCGGAGTTAATCGATTTGGCCTGTGAACGGCTCATATATGTATATCTTGCGGAAATAGAATTATTGAAATTAGAGGTTTATTAGCGGTTAATGAACTTTCTCTGCAATAAAAAATATAATTTGAAGACTGATTTTGATGTTATTACTTTTTTTTCACTTGTCAAATCGATTAACTCCCTTAGTCACCCGAAAGTTGTGATATTAATAACGATTACACCGAGGCTATTCTACCTTATTCATTCTACATGTCTTTATATGAAAGCTACATCTGTATTTATGCATTATACAATTTTTATTTTAAAGGAAATTTTGAAAAACAATGTATATTATTTCATCACATTTCTCCATTTTCTGTTTTATGGAGTTAATCGATTTGGCAAGTGAGCGGCTCATATTTCACAGTATAATCATTGTCAATCTTTGCTTTTCTTACGCTTAAATTTGTTAAACAAAATTAGCCAACATCCGATTCAAACTTCGGGACTTCTCGAAAATTGCTTATATTTAAACCGTGACGATTTCGTGGAAAATGATTGCACGACAATATATTTGGACTCATTCTAAAGCTAGAAGCCTCTAGTTTCGTAATCCATCATCATTCATTTTACACCAAGATCTTTTCCTCGGAAATGTAATACATTCAAACCTCTGTGAAAATTTTGAAAAAGTTTTTTCGTGACTGAAACCACCATAGATTTAATATTAAGGGTTTGTGCATGTGGTGCGCAAATTATTTGTGATGAATAAATATAAATGAAAGGTGAAGGTTTATATAAAATTCTAAAAATCGAATGCGAAAGATTGAAAAATATATAGTGTGCCAAATAAGGGACAAAAACTTTTTTGATTGTGTTAGACACACATGATGAACAAGAAATAGTTGCAAAATGATTGAAAAATGTAAATGAACATTTAAAAATGACCAGACGATGCTGCAAATGAATTTTAAAAATATATTCATTATTCATTACAAAAATCAGTGTATAAAATATGAAACATTGAGAAGATTGAGAGTATTTGAAAATACGTTATTTTTAACTTCTTAAAATTATTAGAAGAATAAATCTGTTGCAATCGACGAAATTTTTATTTTGCATAAAGATTCACAGTATGACCATAATAGTATAAATATTGTATCACATACAGGGTGTCCTACCTAAGTTGAGAATCTAAAATATGACCTCGGGTACAAAAAATTCACGAAAGTTAAGATAAAAATAGTGAAGTAATTACTGTTATAATTTTTGTAGCGATTGACCAACTTTTGTGAATTTTTTCTGCTCAAGATCACGCGGAGGTCGGAGTATTATAGGTCATCGAATTAGTGTTGACTTTAGCTACCATAACTAGGGCTGTTACTTTTCCGGAGCTTCGACTCTTTGAAGCTTCGAAGGATTCGAAGGAACGAAGGGAACTTCGAAGTTTCGAAGTCTTCGAAGTTCCCGAAATTTCAATCTCACGATTTCTGATAAATAAAAATATTAACACAAAAATTAAATTTAAAAAAAAGAAACTCCGTTTTTTTTCAATCTTCTAATAATTTACAATACTACGGAGGTTCGAAATTCGAAGCTCCGAAGCTTCGAAATCTTCGACCTTCGAAGGAAAGTAACAGCCCTAATCATAAGATAATGAAGGAAACATGATGTTGAAGAAGCTCAACTTAGGTGGGGCACCCTGTATACCTACACAAGAAGAAAACTAACGTGTTATTATTTTTTTCAGAGTGGGTGTGCAGAAGAATGGCGACTCCGCGATACTCGGCTCCGTTCAAACGTTTTAAAAAGGCGACTAGAACCAGCAAGGTAATAATTACGACTTCATCTTAAGTCTACTTACAATTTCGCTGCGAACGTTATTAAAAACGGTAATATTTTCAGCCGGCTAAGCCTTGTTTGCATAACAAACGGGGCATTTCGCGAATAATTCCTTTCCTTGCACTTTCGCGTGCTTATCTTTAATGTTTTCTCCATTGTGCCGCTCTACTTCACTTTTCCCTTTCGCAAACTTTGCGTTAATTAAGCTGCGGGAAAAGTGTTGAGGGTAATTGCGTATTAACTCGAACAGCGTTCACGATTTTTCTTTTCTCGTGTCCGTTGCCGTGTGACTCGCTCGAATCGATTGAAATTTTCGTCAGAAAAACTCTCTCTCCTTTTGAGGCGGTTTGTACGACTTTTCTTATGTGGGCGACAAAGGGAAATTACTTCCTGCTGCCTAATCGGTTAGTTCAACCCGTATGTAGCGAACCAAAATGTATAGATTATTTAAAATATTTAACACATTTAATATATTTAATTTAACACATTTAAGTTTAACATATTTGCACAAATTCTCATTTAAGACTATAAATTAGTAATTTAGCGAGCAAAGAATGGACATTCAGAGAAATTTTGTAATATTTTTAGAGGATCATTAACAAGCTGTTAAAAGAAATGCAGTAAATGGATACCCACGAGCACCCATGAGAATAATTGTAAAATTGTATACAGTGTGTCCCCCAAAAATGTTGTAGTAAGGGGTGATTCCTGACATTAACAATTATTTAACGTAGTTAAACCTATAGAATTCTCTTTTTCAAAATAATTTTTAACCCTCAAATGGATTTTTAAAATGTACTTTAAAAATGCAATTAATCAATTTAATTCTACTTAATACCTACTGATATATTTAATATCTACTAATATATTACTAATATATAATATCAGTAAACTGCGTATCTTCATGCAAAATAAAAATTGTCTGCATTAATTGCAAGATACAGGAGCTAGATAGATATTTATTTCTTTTTCCAATAATTTTAATGAGCTGTAATTAATACTTAATACAGTAACATTTTCAGATGCATCAAATGTTTTTTCTGTTTTGCATTTTACTTAGGCATTTTTGTCATAAATATACAAAGATCCGCGGTCTAGTTATTAATAATTTGTGGATTCAGATGAAATTTTACTATCTCATTACGTTTCTATCTACCATTTCGACAGAGATAAATATTAACACTAAACGTACCATGACCAGTCAAATGACCGGTTGTAAACTTTTGGTTAGAAAATTCGCATAAAATGTTATCGCTTTTTCAGATTTTACTTCATGACTTTTTCTATTAAATATATACAATTAATTTTACATCATTTATTTATATTTTTACTTGTTAAATCTGATGTAGCCTAACGTTATTTACCACGACAGGTCATTTGACCGAGAGAAATATTTACTGCCTTATAAGAGCATTGGATTCGAAAATCTAATTAGTTTTTGGATAAGGACTTTATTTTTCCTGATTGAATGGAGAAATATTGATTTTGGTAAGGAAATATTAAACAAAGTAACTTTAAGGTAATAATTAAATAAAAATGTATTTTTTCCATTACTGTAAAAAACAAAAACTTAATAATAGGTAAATTCATTGCGGACCGCATTTTTTACAGTTGCAGGAAGGTTCCAATGTACATTTTCCGCAAACATATTTCTTACATTTAGAACAGATTTTTATGGTTTTATTGTCTTTACAATACTTTATTTGACACGTTTATTAGAATCTGTCGTAGAATTCGTCGATGTTCTTTTCGTATTTGTTATTCTTATTTGTTCTTCTCGATAATCAGCGGCAAGTTCTACTGCTAGCTGGAGTGCAATCTCATTCTTTTTCGTCCTCCAGGTTTATTCACAATATTTTCTTCCTCATCGTCGGTATCTGTATATAGACTCAGACTCACTGTCTAATAGATCGTTGTCATTTCCAAATAGTATATCTTCACTTTCAGAGAGTTCGTCTTCGTCAGTTCCCGAAAACTCTTCGCCTATATTATTTATTTCTTCTAAGTACTTGGACTATCTTGATTGTTCCGACATTTTTCTGGGTAAACGGTAACACTAATGTAACGGTAATGGAGTAACGCCCTAAAAAGCAAAATATAAACTAGCTACCAACAATATTTAGTTTTTTTTTACCCTTTCATTCCATTAAAATGATACTTGCAACTTGAAATTTTAGGCACTTTATTGAAATTTCAATTCACAACTATTTTTGATCGAGCTTACTACGCAACAGTCTTTGCAGAAGTATATATCTGTAGATATAATACGTAGAATGTGAATGTGCAATAGATTTTCGAATCCAATACTCTTATAAGGCAGTAAATATTTCTCTCGGTCAAATGACCTGTCGTGGCAAATAACGCTTGGCTACACGTGTTTATCGGATTTAACAAGTAAAAATATAAATAAATGATGTAAAATTAATTGTATATATTTAGTAGAAAAAGTCATGAAGTCAAACGTGAAAAAGCGATAACATTTTATGCGAATTTTCTAATCAGAAGTTTGCAACCGGTCATTTGACCGGTCATGGCACGTTTAGTGTTAATATTTATCTCTGTCGAAATGATAGATAGAAACGTAGGGAAACAGTAAAATTTCATCTGAATCCATAAATTATTAATAACTAGACCGCGGATCTTTGTGTATTTATGACACAAATGCCTAAGTAAAATGCAAAACAGAAAAAACATTTGATGCATCTGAAAATGTATTAAGTATTAAGTATTAAGTATTAATTACAGCTCATTAAAATTATTGGAAAAAGAAATAGATATCTATCTAGCTCCTGTATCTTGCAATTAATGCAGACAATTTTTATTTTGCATGAAGATCCGCAGTTTACTAATATTATATATTAGTAATATATTAATAGATATTAAATATATCAGTAGGTATTAAATAGAATTAAATTGATTAATTGCATTTTTAAAGTACATTTTAAAAATCGATTTGAGGGTTAAAAATCATTTTGAAAAAGAGAATTCTATAGGTTTAACTACGTTAAATAATTGTTAATGTCAGGAATCACCCCTTACTACAACATTTTTGGGGGGGACACACTGTATACAATTTTACAATTATTCTCATGGGTGCTCGTGGATATCCATTTACTGCATTTCTTTTAACAGCTTGTTAATGATCCTCTAAAAATATTACAAAATTTCTCTGAATGTCCATTCTTTGCTCGCTAAATTAGTTAATTGCATTTTTAAAGTACTTAAAAGTCGACTTGGAGTTAAAAATCATTTTAAAACAGAGAATTTCGTGTTTCGCAAAATGTATATTTCACTTGAAAGTGAACTAGGATGAACGAGTGAGAGACATTAATTTCGCGGATCCCGCTAAAAAGAAGGAACGTTCAGCTCCTGACGCGCCGAGACGCCACCGCCGCGCCGCGCCGGCTTTATTTAACTGTTATTAAAATTAATGTTTGCAAAGTTATTCCGCATAATCCGAACAGAACTCCTCATCCTGTAGAAATGTAAATGTGCAAGCTCCGTGCAACGGTTACCTAAAAAGGAGAGGAAATCCTGATTGAAGAATTAAGGTCCACGGAAGTTTCTCGCGAGCAATTCCGAGAGACGCGCCGGCATGACATCGAGTTGCGGCGATTAGGTTAAACACTGATACAGTTAATCCGTGGATAGGAGCTTAACAGGTGTTAAACAGACCCGTTTTCGAATGTTTAATGAAACAGCGGGCTAGCTAGTTAAACGTGTTAACTATTCTCATTAGAGGTCCACTTTGGTTGCTTAATCGTTTCGAAGTGGCCGATTTCACCGCGGGCGCAAGTTACACCCGAGCTGAACGGAGTTCGAGATATTGACAGAGGATTAGCGTCGTTATTGCGCTTCCTATAATTGGAGATAATTCACTGGCAAATCATTATTCCGGACCTGAAGCCAGCGAAAATGGATTCGAGCAGCTATCCGGGTCGTTGATTCCTTTCCCCAGTCGATCATCGAATATTTAACGTGCCCCATTATTCAAGACTAAAAAGTTCTCGTATAAATAATTATAATTAATCCGTGGATTTTGAGTTTTTATGGCAAAACTTACGCTTTTTCAATTTTGTGCAGACAGTAACAGAATTCAAAATAGAACACAAAATGTTGCCAAATTATTAATACTGTCACAACTTTACGCAAAATGAGATTTTCCTAAGCTAATTGAGAAACAGGGATTCAATAAAAATATTTTTTTTTCTTTCAATAATTTTTCAATTCTTCTAATGTCTCCAGAGTTATGTATTTCATGTATTCAATCTTACAAGTACATAAAAAGTCCATCTAATCATAATAAAAGATATTGAAACATTTTTAATTCGTTCGCTTGCAATAAAAATTGTGAACGAACTATTTTTTAAAGTAATAAATTCAAAGAGAAAATTATAATAATCTTCCATATTGTTTAATACAATTTATACTCAGATGCGTAAATTTATGTAAGTTCTTATGATAATTTTTATTATCGTTGTGGTTTACATTGTTTTAAATTATAAAAATTATTGCCCACCACTTTCTTTAATAGATAGTATTCTAACTGTAGCTTTTCCACAATAATTTTAGTTAATGTAGGCAAAATTTAAATGTTACGTTGAAAATTTATATAACTACTGGGATTTTAATTTTACTTTTTGTTCGCGTCTTTCTATGAATTTCAGTGTGTTATATAAACAATTGTCAATGTATTCCAGCTTTATCAGCTCCTATAGCCATCTTTATAACAATATTAAACGCGTAGCATATTTCAAATTAATTGTCTACAGAATTCATTTGTTTTCCAGCTTCCATTAAAAATGTTATACATGAATATGAAATACGAAATATTCGACGACTAATGTTATTTCCTATTTTACTCATGACTACATATTTGTGTGCAATTGTGTGCATTAAAATAAAAAAAAATATTGAATTGAAGACGGTTTCAACTTAGTTTTAATCTGTCCAAACTATATTCAAAGAAAATTAAGGTTTACAAGAAACTTGTTTAAATTACTGGTGGAAGAGAAGAGAAATAAATTTAGAAGAGAAATAAAATTAAAGTAGAAATTGTTTCATCATAGTTAAAATGTAGACTTTGTGTATCATATGAAAAAAAAACTATGCAGGTGAAACCTAAGACAGTGAAAATATTAGAGGAATGTAAAAATATGTGCGTACGTCAAAAAATAATTAAAATTGTCAATAGAATAAATAAAATTGAACTCCTTTCACTTGCACATGATACACGAACATTTAAATTTACACAAAAACCCAGTTGCAAATTCGAAGAATCGGATTAAAGAATTACTTATTTAAAAAGAAAATTATGAATGAAAATTATGAAACTTTAAACACGAATTACATTACTGCATTAATGCATCTTTCCTGCTGAGCGAGTTAATTTCCAAATATGAAACTGAAAACTCGCATAAGCACCCGCCGTCTTCCAAAGCCTAGCAAGACTAAAGTTTCAAATACGGTGATCATTAGACTGCGGATCTTCATGCATTTACGAAGAGTTTGGTTGGATGAAATATAAAACAGTAAAATATTATAAAAATTCAAGAATGTTGTAACGTTGCTTTTAATGTAACAAAGTCGTTAAGGGATGAAATGAATTTTTATGTTATTCCTGCTTCCCACAATCAATGCAAATCATTTTTATGTAGCATAAAGATCCGCAGTCTAGTGATCATGCACAGCGAGGCGTATCGTTCGAATGATCGAGATTCCGGCATGTCGCTATCGAAGAACAGAATCTCTGAAGCTACTTGAAACACGAAGTTAGCAATTCCCGGTGACGATAATCCGGCGAGTCGGTGGACAAGGTCGTTCATAATCGATATCAGAAGTTTTCCCCGCCGGAACACTATACTCGTGGGTGTGTTTTAAGTATCCGTAAATCGAGATCCAGAAGCTCTTGCTCCTCTCGTAGTCCGCCTTCTTGGCCGAGATATCGCGATACCGAGGCGCCATTTTTTTTCTCCTCTTTCCTCTTCCTCGCTAACCCGAGGTGGAATTACACGAGACCCGTGTCCTTGCAGACGACACCCACGTCGTACACTTGCAATCCGCGCCCGATGTCTTATGCCTTTTTATTATCCTCCTTCCGAACGACGCGACGCCCCGCTTTAATGCGCAGTTCACTTTTTACCTGCAACATTTACCTACAGCGACGTCTCTGGCAGCTAGGCGTCCTGATTTCGAGCGGTATACCGCTTTGTTCGCGTTATGGTAATTAGAGTGTGCCGCGCCGCGGGCGGGGCAAGAGGCAGACGATGAGAAGAAGTCGCTTTTCAACATAATTCCCACCGATGATGTCTTCATGAACAGTTGAGCTCGCACGAATATCAGATAAGGCACAGATGCATAAGTACACTCACAATAATACCAGGTCATTCAGAAAGTTCGTAGCCTAACAATGGAATGACATGAAATAATAAGTCAAAATACATAGTATATTCTCCCTTAAGCTCGATACATTTTTTCCAGCAATTTTCTAATTCATTTACCCCATCTCTGAAATGATTTTCCTCGAGACCTCTAAAATACCCATCTACGGCTGCTATGACTTCTTCATTTGATACAGAACGCCTGCCACATAGGAATTTTTTGTGGTTTGGGAACACATGGAAGTCAGTGGGGGCTAGGTCTGGTGAATATGGTGGATGCTCCAACAATTCGTAGCGTAACTCCTTCAATTTGGCCATTGCAAGAACACCTTCATGAGCCGGGGTATTGTCCTTGTGAAAAATGACTTTTTTCTTCGCTAAGCCAGGTCTTTTTTCCCGAATTTGTGCATTCAGTTTATCCAAAAGGCTTGTCAATTAACAAAATTCCCTTTGCATCCCAAAACGGATGCCATGACTTTCTTTGTCGATTTTGATCCCTTTGGCTGCACTGGAACTGAACAACCGGGCTCAGTCCACTCTGTGGTTTGTCGTCGCAATGCAGGATCATAGTGATAAACCCAAGTCTCATTCATGCTTACGAATCGACGCACAAAGTCAGTTTTATTTTCTTGCAAATGATCCAAATGTTGTTGAGAACATTTCACGCGAATGCGTTTTTGATACGAATTTAACGAATGCAGCACCCATGTCAATAGCTTTCTCAAACCTAATTCATTAGTTAAGATCTCATGAACTGATCCAGTTGAGATGCCTGTGGCCTCAGCTAAATCAACCACAGTTAATCGGCGATCTTCCAAAACCAAATCATGGACATGATCCATCATTTCTGAAGTGGTTGCAGTTTTTGGACGTCCTGAACGTGGATCATCATTAATGTCTGTACGACCATGTTTAAATGGAGCAACCCATTTTTTTACCATTGCATATGAAGGAGCACTGTCCCCTAACACATTCATCATATCATCAAAAATTTCCTTGCCGCTTAATCATTTTTTATATAAATATTCAATGACTGCACGATTTTTCAAGTTTTCCATTTTTCTAACCAAGGCAAACACGTCTACTTTAATCAGCTGTCTGAAGTAAGCTATTTAACAGATCGATTTGGGATCGATGGTATGTTCATATCAAGGACGAATGTTTTCAACAACGATATGTTTTTGCTGCTACCAATACCATCTATGTATCAGGCTACGAACTTTCTGAATGAACTGGTACAGCAAAGTTGCGTTATTTTGCAAACGGCTGTGTTCTGCACGGAGAAATATCGTGTGGCGACACTATTTTTTACTACGTTTTTATTAACTCGCTTTCTTGTCGGTCTGTCTGTCTGTTTGTTTGTTCCCTACAAATTTTGCAATTGATTTTAAACTAACTTCCCGATGAGCTAGAGACTTGAAACTTTAAACATAGCTCAGAATTGGATGACAATGCAATATTAAAAAACAAATTTTAAAAAAACCTGTGCGTTTAGGAGAAAAAAAATATTTTTATGACCGAGTCTGCCGCGCCGACAGCGCCGATAGTACAAAGGAAGCCGAACGTAGAAAAGGACAGCATGTAAACACGGATCGCACTGTCCTTCCTTGCGCCCGAAACTTTTATCGTCAATTAAACCACTAAATACAGTTGAAATTATATCGTGTTTAGTGTCATTTTAATCATAAAAGTGCCAGAAATAAGCTTTGGTGAAAGTTCTATAAAAAAATAATGAGAAATAAAGAAATTTTGTAATTGGATTAGTAGTGTTTAGTAGCGTTGCCCCTCAGTGGAGGGGGTAGGCACTTGACAAATTCTGGATATGCGGTCGCTGAGAAATAACGCGACTTTACTGTGTATTCGGATACTCTTAAAAAGAAAACTTCGTTTAATAGTGGACCGTGTAATTTGAACTTTTTGGGAAGTTAGAACTTTTATAAGAAATTTCGAAAGTTGCAATATTGGTTCTAGGTGGAGGCGTTCAGGAAGTTTAAACTTTGATTTTTTAAATCGAATCGTATGTTTTTGTGCACCGATCAATGCAGTTTTTTATTCTCTGTGAAAAAGTATTAACCCAGTATTAACCCATGCATGTCACACTCTTACTCAGTGTCGCCAAAAAATAATTAAGACTTGTTCCCTACCCAACCCTACAAAAATGCTTCCAATTACAACATGAAATTGCATAATATCAAAAACAGAAAATATATGAGTGTACATAAATCTGATAGGGAAGTAAATTGTATTATAAATAGATTTTTAAATGAGAAATAGAAATATCGATAGAAAGAACTATAAATAGAAGTGTGAATGTAAATAAAAATATAAATATAAATAGAGAGAACTGTAACTAGGAATACAAATATCGATAGAAAGAACTATAAATAGAAGTATGAATGTAAATAAAAATATAAATATAAATAAAGCGAACAGTAAATAGAAATACAAATATCAATAGAAAGATCTATAAACAGAAATGTAAATATAAATAGAAACAGCAATAAAAATAGAAATGTAGATAGAAATAGAAAGAGCTATAAATGTACATATAAATAAAAATATCGATAGAAAGAACAATAAATAGAAGTGTAAATGTAGATAAAAATATAAATAGAGAGAACGTAACTAGAAATGTAAACGTAAATAGAAATACAAATAGTTAACAACTATAAATAGAAGTGCAAATAGAAACAGAGAGAACTATAAATAGAATTGTATACGTAAACAGAAACGTAAATACAAATAGAATGGCCTACAAATAATGTAAATAAAAACAGAAAGAACTATAAATACAAGTTTCCACACGTAAATACATAAATAAATCAACAAAACGCGGAAACCATGAAAAACGCAAAAGCATTCCACTCGCCTGCAGGAAGGCGCTATTACACAATTGCACCGAACACGCACAAGAATTTCGCGCAATCCTTCATATCGAGCGCCTCGATCAAACTGCAGCGCAAAAGGTGATCCCCCAATCAGATGCAAACAATTCTTAATTACGAAACACTATAATGACATGGGACTGTCCTGAAAAAGAGCAATCGTTAACCACAAGTCCCCTGTTCTTGACCTCGATCGCTGATTCCCATGCGATGATAAAAACAAAAAAAGGTGTCCCGGTAGTTCAGAACGGTTCCGTGAGAGCACGTGGACTGACCAACGGTGCAATCAGACTCCTCACCTGTTCGGGACAGGTGCGAAACGGTGTTGGCCCTGCCTCGGGACCGGAAGAAACCGATGTGGGTTTTATTTCGGAAAAAACTATTAAGGACGAAATCCTACCAGCAGCTGTATCCGTTGAACATTTTTAACACTTGTCTCTGCCGTGTAATCATCGCGTTGCTATCCGTTAGGTAAGAATTGACGTGATAATAGGCAGTAGTTGTTATATCATTACCAGTGGATGTTTATGCGAGATCAAAATTGTTTAAAGTAATTGCAAGAGACAGGTGCAAAGTAGAAATGACTTTCCTCTTTTAATATTTCCGGTAAGTTGAAGATAATATATTGATGATTTTAAATTCTTCTTATTCTGCTACTTTTGCATTTTATTTTATTGTTATCCGACTATAAACTATATTGTGGTTAAACTGCTATTGTTGAATTTTATTTTGTTATAGTGTTATTTGACTAAAAACTGCATTGTGATTGAACTGAGATTATTTTGTTTTATTTTATTATTAGTATTGTATAGTTATAAACTAAATTATGGTCGCATGTATCCCTGCAATGTCGTTGCCAGGATAGCACCATTTGATTTTTAAAATACCTAGATGGATATGATTAAAAACTATCTAATTTGTTATAATATTATTTGACTAAAAACTGCATTGTGATTGAACTGAGATTATTTTGTGTCATTTTATTATTAATATTGTATAGTTATAAACTAAATTATGGTCGCATGTATTCCTGCAATGTCGTTGCCGGGGTAGCACCATTTGATTTTTAAAATACCTAGATGGATATGATTAAAAATTGTCTAATTTATATATGAAATATTTGTCTATTTTTACCATTATTATTAGTCTGTGAATCTTTATGCAAAATTTCGTACATCAGTCAATTAACAAAGATTAGTTTGCATTCCATATAAAAATAACAGAACAGTATATTCTATAATATTCTAATATTTTCTAAAGTATTCTAAAATTGTCTCATTTATATATGAAATATTTGTCTATTTTTACCATTATTATTAGTCTGCGAATCTTTATGCAAAATTTCGTACATCAGTCAATTAACAAAGATTAGTTTGCATTCCATATAAAAATAACAGAACTGTATATTCTATAATATTCTAATATTGTATATTCTAAATGAATAATTGTGAAAAAGAAGTTTGAGATCCATCTTTTTGGCTAAGGCAGTTCTAGCATTAATGGACAAGGGTTAATCTGTCGCGAGAAGAAAATAGGTAGATTACAGCTGCCGTTTTATCCGTTGATCCGACGACATTCGTGGCGAAGTGGCGTTTAAACGGGGGAATAAAATTTTGCTTTGTAGAATGGAGACTGATTAATGTTTTCGAAGGCGTTTAAGATGGACGGATAAGATTGGAGTTCGCTGCCTCAGCGTCTGGCGATGATGACTATGTAAGAGCGATCATAGTTTTACACGGTACGTAAAGCTAAGGGAGCAGACGGGTTACAATGACACTTTTAACGAGGCGATTCTGTACTATAGCGGGGGAGGTGAACGGACCCTGTCTCTTAACTTTTCCGGCGAATGTTTCCTCTCTTCTTCCTGAAAATAATGGGAACCAAAATTACGACTAATTAATTATAAATTAAGGATGAGCATGTGAAACGGAAGTTAATTTGCTTCTTTAAACAAATTTTTTAATGATAAATACACTCGCACGTGGCATAACTATATTAAAAATTCTAATAATAAGAATAAAAATAATAGGAACCAAAATTACGACCAATTAACTATAAATTAAGGATGAACATGTGAAACGGAAGTTAATTTGCTTTTTTAAACAAATTTTTTTAACGATAAATTCACTCGCACATGGCATAACTACATATATTAAAAATTCTAATAAGAATAAAAATAATAGGAAACAAAATTGTGACTAATTATAAATACACAAAACAAAATCCACAATCGAATTACTTTAAATGCTAAAATAAATGGCATCCACGCGACAAATTCTCAACGATAACGAATCAATTAGCGCTAAGATTCTCGGTATTTTCATAGAACCCTTTACAATTCAGAAAAACTCTATGTATAAGAATCGCATAATGGGAATCGAAACGTCAAAAAAAAGTTGAAATTTGTTGGACCGTGTTATTAGCATTAACGCGTGCCCGTGCTGCCACCTAGCGGTTCTGCTCGGTAAGCGCAATCGTCACTACAAACCAATATGGCGGCGTCCTTATCTGTCTAAAACACTGCAAATTGCTCAACTTTAAGCAGCCATAACTCCTGAACCATTGATCATACAGGATCGAAACTTCGATCTGCAGGTTCTCCGGGTACAAATCTACTGGATTACATACCAAATACATAATAACTTACAGGAGAGAGGCAAAAATGTTGAGTCCGGTATAGTAAAGTTTACCCAAAGCCATGTTACAACACGGTGTAATCGATGTTACGCGTATTCGTTTAAGCCGGCGTAAAAACGTATTTTAAATGTTCATTGGACGTTAAACGGAATGAAGGCACATAAAAAACGAGAGAGAAGTGGGGAGGGGGGGGGCAAGGAAAGAGAGCCGAGCATCGCGAGTCAGTTTTCATTTAGCTTTACCTCGAAAGACGAGTTAACGATCTCCGGTTTACGTTCCCTCCGCGGGGATCGCCGCCCGTTTATTATAGTGCAACCGGTTGTAATGGTCACCGGCCGATCGATCGCAGTGCACACTGTACAAAATTATTACGTCATTATCCGCCGTTAAATCGCGATTAACTACGCTCGCAGGGTAACTCAATTAAACGGTTCCTCGATACGGTAACCCTAATAAATATCAATTCGCTTCAATAGGACCTCTTTTTGCAGTTCCACTTAACGCGCTGCAGCTCGTATATCAGGCTCGTAAGGGCGTATTTAGTGTTTCAGGCATTCATTTCAACTGGCTTCCTTTCTGTTACGCCGCGCCGATCCAAGGCCCGAGCAATATTTCCGAATGGACAATCATGTTGCTCCCGGCTTTATGCCGTTGTAAATTCAAGTTCGAAGGCATGCGATGACGCACTGTCAATGTACAACGCTCGGTCGATCAGATGTTTGTTTTCGAAAGCCTCTACGGATACGCTCCGGGACTTAGAATCACGTTTCAAGCGTAAAATTCAAGACTCACGGACGTTCTGCCGCAATCTTTCATGTTGCCTTCCGTAAATGTCCGTACTAATTTATTCGTTCTTTATGTTATGGAGAAAACGTGATTTTTTCAATGAAAATCTCAAGCATGTACGTATCTACTTTGCAGTCTTGAACATCTCTTTGTTAAATTCGGAGCGTTTAGACAGTGGATGGGGAATTATTAGTATCACTTGGATAAACTGATGAGTTTACGTTGCAGTAAACAATTCTAATAAATTCTTGAATGGGAGTCCTACTATACTGAATTCATATTATTTTTATAAAGTACTTTGTCTTTATTAAATTCACTTACATTCAGTGAATAATTCTTCAGAGCCATTGTCATAAATTGAGGAGTTCACATTAGGATCATCAATTTTTAAATGGGGCTCTGTATTTTTACAATTGTTTATGATTTCATCCAAAATGCGAAGTTTGTACGTCAATTGCAAGACACAGGAGCTAAATATAAATTTATATTTTTCACTGTTTGTTAAATGCATAAAATCCGTGGTCTATTTATAAAATATTATAATACAGCAATAAGTATATTTCCGTACTGCGCCTATAATGATTTGATACAAATTAAAATAATTGTTCTGATAAATTGCACAGGAAATATTTTATATACTGATCATATATGTTGATCATATTATTGACACCATTATCGATTTTTAAACGAAATTATTGTTATAAATTCCTATTATCTTCCAACTACTATTAATGGTATTTTATCCGCAAAGAATTCTACAAATGACGAGCTTCCTTAAACACAGTTAAGAGAACTGTTCACCGTGCGTTTAAAGCCATTACCGTCGGATAAAAATAAAATAATTGAGCAAGATTACTTGACACACTTGTGCCTGTATGATAATTTATATTTTCCTTGGAATGACCATGTGTTCGTCGGCTTCTGAACAGGGGTGTATGTGTACATAAACGAATCACGTTTGTAATGCAGCCGTGGTATTTCCAGCCGGAAATCACGTAATGCTTTAAGAGTTTACAGAAGGAAATACCTAATGTACATCCACGGAAAGTATTACATGACGAGTCACATAAAATCGCGCGCGTTCCAGCTTGTATCGAATCTCATCCATGATTGCGCAATACATCTTAACGTCCGCTGTACTAAAAATCAAACTGAGTTTATAGAATCGATATTACTAAACAGCGGATCTTCATACAAAATAAAAATTGTCTACCGGAATTGTAACAAACTGGAGTGAAATTGAAATCTATCTTCTTTCATAATATATTGAATACGTTGAAAGGAACATAACAATATTTTAAAATTCCTTTAATGTTGCTGCTGTTTTAAATTACACCTACCCATTTTTGTCATAAATGCATAAACTCTGCTGTCTAGATATTATATCTATGATGAGATAGCAGGATGCGATTCAGTCACTCTTGATTTAAATCCAGCCGTGCAATTTTATAAATTAATTTCATCTACATTATTATTTAAAGCCGTAACGTATACGTGTATAAGATTAATGAGATTTCTTTTATACCTTTTAATATTACACTAGAGGATGTGCTTATGATGCTCACGATAAAATATGAAGGTTGTTGTTACAAACAATCACTTTTTGCTATCAATGACAAAATGTTGGGTTTTTTAAAATTTTACCATTTCTCACGGCTAAAGAAATTTTTTTTAAATTGTATCATTGAGTTAGAGATTGTAGATATATTTATTTGTCTATCTTATTTGCACTCATTTTAAAACTGGGACATATTTTTCACAACGAAGAATTGAAATTATTAGATTTATTATTTTTATTCGCGGAGAACTTTTCTATATTCAATTAAATTTTTGTATCTTTGCCTGCCCATCGTCGTGAAAATCAGTAAAAGTTCACAAATACTAACGCAATCAAAATGTTTTGATTGCACCTCAGTACAGGGTTAACATTACAATATATCGTTGATTCATAACTAGACTGCGGATCATTATGAAAAATAAAAAATATAGCCAGATAAAGCCAATTAAAAATAGAGCAATATAAAAATTGTATTCTTCTTTTAATTGTCCTATTAAGCTGAAACGAATACATTGATGTCCTCACATATTTTTAACATATTTTTTACTGCTTTAAATTGTACTTGCCCATTTTTGTCATAAATGCATAAAATCCGCGTTCTACTGATGAGCAGATCTTTATGCAAAATAAAAAATGTTTGCATCGATTGCAGAACCCAGGAGCCAAATAAAAATTGTATTCTTCTCTTAATTATCCTATTAAACTGAAACTAATACATTGATGACCTGAAATATTTTCATCGTGTCCACTGCTTTAAATTGTATGGGCCTATTTTTGTCATAAATGCATAAAATCCGCAGTCTACTCATAACAAAAGTGACATGAATGAAAAAAGAAAATTTTGCATAAGAGCCATTTGAAAATTATCTAAAATTGCCAATTCTTTTATGGTATATATCACCAACTTAGAAACCTATTTAAGAAATAATTTCTTGTTATTTAGATACTATGTTAATTGTCATGTACATTAGTTAAAAAGTACACCACAATTTATATAGTTATTATTATACTTTTTTTACAAGTATATGAAGTGAAGGTTAAAGGACCATAGTTTTTTAGAATTGGACCACCCAACTTGAATTTTTTCAAGAAGCTAGAAAAATTAGTTTTCTAATTTCTCCGGTTAATTAGTGTTCAACTACTTCTCGGGTCTGTCCTTAATTAATACTTCACAAGACAACACCGAAGCACTTCTCGCATCCAGAGCAGGATCCTCGAAGCAGCCAGCTGGCTTCCGTGCAGTATATCCGACGTATTGAAAAGTTTTAACGAGTCGTTGCACGGTTCGCACCCCGGTAAGGGTTGAAAGCTCACGCTGGGGCCGAACGGGGTTCGGGTGGTCCCGGCGAAAAAAAATGCGTCGCCGGTAATTGTTTCGCTGTTTTCCCGGCGCAGAACTAATGGCAGGTCGAAGGAGAGCGCGTGTGGCGCGTGATGTTTTACATGACACTGTTCGTTATGACACGTTCTTCCTCCCCGTTGTACGCGTTTACGCGTGCCCGGGGCGAGGAATCGACAGTTTGACGGATCGATGACCCGGGCGCAACGTCGATCGACCCGATCGCTCGCCGGGCATAGATTCCCGTGACAGGATTGCACGGAGGCGCAAAGGGCCCCATTATTTATGAGGGCGTAAATCAGGATCGAGCACCGATCGCCCGAATCGATCACCCGTCAACCGCCAACACCGCGTTCCCTTTGTCGAGGAAACACTGACGAGCCGCCTACGTATGACGCGTCCGCCTATCGCCATCATCATCATCATCATCATCATCATCATCGTCGTCGTCGTCGTCCGCATCCTCATACTCATCCTGATCCTCGTCCTGATCGTCGTCATCGTCCTACGACCGCGGAACGCGTTGTTCGCTGTTCTTCAGCTTCCTAATGCGGGGCACACGCTGATCGGGTGGGATCTGTTCGAAGG